>JAMKQA010007962.1:0-34464 GCA_024699735.1 Posidonia australis | reverse complement strand
TTTCAAAAACCCTTTTGGAATTTCATTTTTCTTTTCCAAAACAATTCCATTTTCAATATTGGGGATTTCTTCCCAAAACACACTTTCAAATACACATTGACCAGATCCAGCCTAAAACACAATGCCCCATTGGGCTCAAAACCAAATCATAACCATTGGCTGGCAACTAGTTAAAACATCATCATTTCTTTTCAGTATTTTAGGACCGTTTCACAAGTCCAATCCAGACCAATACACATTTCTCTTTCTTTATTCATTTCCACTTTCTTTACTGTTGTTACCTTGATCAGGGGTAACCTGGCACACAAGCAGTAGGTGAGGACATCCTTCCCCAACCTTCCTGCACTGCCGCGATGAGATTCCCAGTGCGGGATGTCACCGCCCCGGCCAACCAGCCACAATTTCATTTTCCCAAGTGCACAGGGATACATCTCTGTCTGACGCCCCAGTTGGTGACCCGAACAACTAGGTCCAATGACCCAGGCTCAGCCTACACCATCGGTGACCCGAACAACTAGGCTCAAAAGCCCAGGCTCAGCCTACACTGCTACGAGCTCGATGACCCGAACAACAAGGCTCAAAAGCTCAGGCTCAGCCTATACCGGCTCAAGCTCGGAAACCACAATCTTTTTCATAACACATTATTAGTGTTCCATTTGAAAACTCATTCCAATTTTTCAAATATCATTTTCCATTTCATTCTCTTCCATTGCAGGACTCTGTTTCCTTGCAACATTTGACCCTCCACTGGGGTCCAACAAAAGCTATCAAAACCACATTAAAACCATAAATTGGGTCTCATGCCCAAAAACCACACAAAACCATCTTTTCATTCATTTGTAGGGTTACAACCCAAAACCACACCCAAATCCATTGTTTGGGGTTCCACATGCCTCCATGTAGTTACACGGGGCAAACAACATTCACATAAACCCACCATACCAAAACAACCACTTAACATTCATTAAAAATCATCTTTAAACCTTTAAAAGTCAGGGCAAAAACGGCATACCGAATTTTCAATTCGGTATACCGAAAATTTTCGGTATGCCGGAACCCCCTGTTTCAGTCGATCGGAAGATTTCGGCCTACCGAAACCCTACGTTCTGGCTTAATCTGCTAGTATTTCGGCATACCGAATAAATTCGGTATACCGAATTCCTCAAAGAGAGGGCACACTCTGTTCCGCAACGACGGAAATTGTCCAAAGTGGGAGTCCCGATCGGACCCCCCAAACATGCATCATAAATTTCCATAAAATCATGGACTGTAGACCATCAAGTCCACTTCAAAACCCCTCAAACCATTCATTATTTCCTCAACCACACAAGAAGATATAAATTCTTAAAGGAAACATGCTCAGAATGGAACCTTAAAACATTTAAGGTATAACTCCTCAAAACTCCCAAAATTCACACAATCTAGCATGATCCTTACACTAACACATCATTGAACTCATTTCCATCATTCCTACTAATTTTCCACAATTTCCCAAGCACTTATCACAATTTTCATGCAATTAATCCCACTGTTAACAAAACAGCAGACGGAGGAAAGGGATGGGGTCGTGTACCTGGCACAGCACACGGCGACCTTCCTCACACCCCGGCGAACCTCCTCGCGCCCCGGCAGAGCCTCCTCTGCCGGTGGAACGCACGGGCGGCTCACCACCTCCTCCCAGCTCGCGCGCCTCAGCTCCCTTTCATCTCTTCCTTTCCTTTCTCGCCGCACTCTCCCTCTGCCCACTCCCGCCTCCCTCTCTTATTTCCGCCACCGCTCACTGGGCGTCGATCAGCCATCCCGTCGAATGAGATGGGGAGGCAAGGGCCTCCGTCGCTGGTGGCATGGGTGGAAGAAGAGAAAGGAGAAGACGAAGAATGGGTGGAAGGGCGTGGCTCGTGAGAGAAAAAGAAGGAGAAAGAGGAAGAAAAGAAAAGAGGAAAGAACGCACGCAAACCGTGGCAACTGTGCTTCCTCAAATCGGACTCCACATGAATCCCAAATCACAGGTAGATGCACAAAAAGCCAACCACAACCTCACACAACCAAGAAACAACAGATTACCCATTAATAAACCATTATACACAATATTGCAAATAATTACATGGTTTATAATAGAAATGGATAATCAAGCCCAGATGTCACACCAGGCAACCTAACTCTGGCCACAAGCAGCCCACCGAAGAGCAACCAACGACGTCTGCACTGCCATGACGTGCCACACTATGTAGGAGCCGCGTCGTCCCGCGATTCTTCCACCTAGAGAACCCTCACAAAGCCAACCCCTCCTTGAGAAGGCTGTCCTGTCTCTCAGGACGTTACCAGCAATGGGGCATGTGTCCCACCAGCACTAGACACCACAGGGTACGCTTCCTCACAGCATCCTCCACACACTGTGCTCAGAAGGGAGTGTCATACCTCAACACCCGACGACACCCGAGCCTCGGTGCTCACAGCGACAGCAAGAGTATCATACCTCCCTGTCATGCCACAAGACACCTCAACCCGCAGACCACAACCCTAGCCTTGAGACGACAGTCAAAAAGTCTCATACCTCCAAGACCCGAGGCCCCTCAGCCTCAGGTATCTCGGCCCCCGACCTCAACCAAGGAGTCGTGCCTGACCACCCAAGAATGTCGTCACTTTCCTTGCTCCCGATGGCACGATCTCACACTGTCTCGGCCCGCATACAGAAAATCAAGAAAACATTTTCCAAAACAGGCCAACTATTTCCCTAAAATCTATTTCCAAAATCATTTTCATTTCTTTGAAAATTCTTCCAAAACCTCGACAAAACACAGCAATCTAGAAATTCCTCGAAAAACTCATTTTATAAACTCAGTTGGGCCTTGATTCAGCATGCCAAAAACAGGTTTGGTATGTCAAAAACCCCAAGTTCGGTAGACCGGTCGACCGAATCAGGTCGACGGTCAACACTTAGGCAAAATTTGGTATACCGAAACTGGTTCGTTCGACCGAAATCTACTAATTCGGACGACCGTCCAAAATAGGACGATCGAATTTTGACTAGAGGACCTAAACTGACAGAAAAACGGTATACCGAAATGGTTCGATATGTCGAATTCTGCGAAAAAAAGAAAACGGTCCAAACCCTACAGTTTGAGATCACCCCAACTAGGACTACCGATCGGACCCTCTATACAAGCATCAAAAATCTTGCATAAAACATAAGATGTAGACCCTCGAGTCTACTCCAAATCCCAACAAACAAAACTAAAATCCATTCATCATGCATCAAGATATAAAATCGTGAATGAAGAAGGGTCAAAATGACCTAAAATACACCAACCGCCATAAATACCCATAAATACCACAATAAATTCCCAAAAATTCTAAAACATTAAATTTAATCTAGATTATATGCATCCAAGTCATTTCAGCCATTTTACATGATTTCTACACATTAAATTGGAGGCACGTACCTAAAAATAACCTCTGACGACCACCGACGAACTCTAACAGCCCCGCACGTCCTCCGACACTCCACGACCCCAAGGACGTTGCTCCAGAGCCTCCCGCACCGCCACGAGCAGCCGCGAGCCACCGCCTCCCGTTTCCCACTCTCGGCTCTCTCTCTGTCTCTCGCACCCACCCACAACGAAAGGAGGAGTAAGGAAGAAGGTGGAGAAGGAGTGGAGGGGGAAACGAGAGGAGGAAAAGAAAAGAGAGAAGAAAGCTGGGGCTTGGCTGGGATTCCAGTGGTCGAGGAGAGCTTGCCCCACGCTCACGTTAAATACGTGGGAGAAGAGGTCATCGTGTACTTACCC
Source organism: Posidonia australis (assembly GCA_024699735.1). Classification (NCBI taxonomy): domain Eukaryota; kingdom Viridiplantae; phylum Streptophyta; class Magnoliopsida; order Alismatales; family Posidoniaceae; genus Posidonia; species Posidonia australis. The sequence continues at coordinate 30,676 of JAMKQA010007962.1, read as the reverse complement.
ACCAACCTCCGACACGTGCACACCAGCCAGTCCTTGGCCACCCACTAGCCACGCCGCACACAGACCAACCGCCAGCTCCCAAGCAAGAACCAACTACTCCCCGCACCAACCACCAGCCACAGCCAACGGACCACGAGCGTGGGCCCCACACGGACCCCACACCTGGGCGGCTGGGCCCCACACGCACAGTGCCACAGTGCACAATGCCAACCACGCACCGGGACACAAAATTTGAAGTCGGTCCACGAGGCCCAAGCCCAAAAGCACAAAATCACACAACAGGCCTCAGAACAGTAACACCTATACAGGAATAAAATTCATAAAATGTAAATAATTACAAAATGAATTTTACATGTGTTACACCTTCAATTCGTCTATCAAGATCTGAATTCAAAGGCAAGAGGTGGCATCGTGATTCGTCCGTCTGGATCGAACCTGGGATGGGACTATCTAGACTCCGTCCGTCTAGAAGAAGATGAAAAAGGTGTAGCCTTGAATCCATCTGTCAGGAACGGAATTCAAAGACAAGGGGTGGCACCGAGATTCGTCTGTCCGGATCAAATCTTAGATGGGACCATCTAGACTCCGTTCGGTAGTCTACAAGAAGATGAAAATGGATAGCCTTGAATTCGTCTGTTAGGATCGGAATTCAAAGGCATGAGGTGGCAACGAGATTCGTCCATCCGGATTGAATCTAGGATGGGGTTATCAAGACTCCGTCCGGAAGTGTAGAAGAAGACAAAAAAGGGGTAGCCTTGAACCCATTTGTTAGGACCGGAACTCAAAGGTAAGAGGGTGGTACCGACATTCATCCGTCCGGATCGAATCTGAGATGGGACCATCTAGACTCTATCTGGTAGTCTAGAAGAAAATGGAAAAGGGTAGCCTTGATTCCACCTGTTCGGTTTTATTTAAAAAAGACGTCGACGATGACTATTAGTTTCTAGGTTTTATTTAAAAAGGCCCCTATAGTTTTAAAATGTTACAGTTAGGTCCTTGAACTTTTTTTAAATCCTTATTTTTATATTTACGCCCTTGTCATTTTTAAATAATTTTTGTTTCTTTATTTCGTTTTTGCAAAATTGCATATAGGCCCCTGTATATTCAAATTTTCTGTTTTATTTACATCAATGCTTGTTTTCTCACTTTTAGGCCCTTGATTTCATATTTTCTTTACAATTAAGTCCTGATATTTTGCACTGAGTCCCCAGAACTTTTAAAATGAGTTTTCTTTGTAAAATTTGCATCCATAACCCTGAAATCATCCATAATTACACTGATCATGTAAAAAACTTGATTTCTATTGTATTTTGGTCCTAAAAATTTGCAAGTTAGCCCCTGAACTCAATCCATAATGTTTTCTGGACATGAACATTTACATCTAGGCCCCTGAATCTTTTCTTAAATCAATAATCATAGTTTTAATTGTATTTTAAATCACATTATGGTATATTCCATATTTATTGATCACATGTGCTTGTAAATCATCACTTGAATAGATATTTTCATCAAAAAATCATGTTTCATGATGGTTTTCTGATCGACAACACGATCACAAGCGTGATACTTCATCAAGAGCAAGTTGATGGGGATATGTATCCTATTAGTCTCACTATAAGTCCTCCTTAAGCTCTTATCCGTCCTTTCCAACAGCTCTCATCAGCAATAAAGATTCAACCAAGATATGATGTTATAGACTTGATCATCCATCTATCAATCTCCTTTCTACTATTCGTCATTAACTTTACCATCCTTTTTCTTCTTCTTTGACTTCTACATGTTCTTCCTATCAAATGGGAAAGGGTTGTCGACTCCCATTCTCTTCTATAATATCATGAACCATTGCACCTCCACAGCTACTACATTGTGACTTGTGGGGCCCTCTCTTGTTCTTGGTTGTAATGGTTTTCAATATTACATTCTAATAATTAATGATTTCTTTAGCTATAGCTAGATGTTTCCAATCAAACAAAAATTTGACTTCTATCGGGTGTTTGTTGATTTTTGTTCTCTAGTTGAGAACTAACTTCACCTAATTGTTAAATCTATTAGAACAAATGGAGGAGGCAAATTCTCTAGTAAATCACTTACTAGTTTTCTTAAAATAAAGGACATTCTTCATCAAATGTCATGTATGTATACTCCTAAGCAAAATAGTGTTGTTGAAAGAAAGCATTATCATCTTGTCGAAATTGGTCTCAACTTATTTGCCCAATCGCATCTTCTTAAATCTATGTGGCTTGAGGCTTTTAATACTACCATATTTTTGATTAATCAGTTGCCAATTGTAGCCAATAGAACCACTTCCCCCTTTCAAATTTTATTTAGCAAACAACCAAATTATTTCTTTCTAAAATCTTTTGGCTGCAAATGTTATCCATGGCTCTGACCTTACACCTCGAACAAACTACAGTTGTATTGAATGCATATTCATTAAATATAATCAACACTAGAAAAGGCTATAAGTGATGGTATCCTTCTACTGGTAAGGTTTACTTCACTAGGAATGTGCAATTCGATGAGCATATCTCCCCATACTCTCTGCCTTCTATTCCATCCACTATAGATGTTGATTTGCAAACTCCACCAGAATCATATGCCTCGTGGTACTCATTTCCTTCCCTCTCACAATCCACTGACCACTCTGATCCTTCTACTTGTCATCCTAGGTTCTCTTCTTCTCCATCTATTGTTGAATCAGATCCACTTCTTGGTTAAATTTGTCCCTCTTCATCATTCACTACTCCTTTTATTATCCCTCCTACTATTTCTCATCCTATGCAAACTAGATCTAAGTGTGGCATTTATAAAAAGAAGGCATTCTTTAGCACAAACCACAAACTACCTGCTACACTTGTTTTAGACTTTGTTCCAACACCCACATTCTATACTCAAGCATGTAAATTTGTCTAATGGAGGCAAGCTATTGACTCAGAGTTTTTTACTCTACAACACCAACAAACATGGATAATGGTACCTTACAAGCTAAGGATGAATGTCATTGGCTATAAGTGGGTGTATCGCACTAAGCTAAAGGTTGATGGCAATTTAAACAAGCACAAGGTAGGGTTGGTTACTAAAGATTTCTCCAACAACCTGGTATAAATTTTATTGAGACCTTTAGTCCAGTTGTTAAACATATTGCCATTCAAGTTGTTCTCTCCCTTGTTGTTGCTAACAATTAGTCACTTCGCCAACCTGAAGGTGAGAGTGTCTTCCTTGAGGGTACTTTAAAAGATGTCTATATGAAGCAACCTTGGTGTTTTGTTGATTCAACACGACCTACTAATGTGTGTATAATGCTCAAGTCAATCTATGGGTTGCTGCAAACTCTTAGATCATTGTACACAAAGTTTTCTTTAAAGCCGGTGAAGCTTGGTTTCTGTATGTCCATTTCTAATCCTTCACTGTTTGTGTTTCACAAAGATGGAATTCCAATGTTATCTTCTGTTGTATGTTGATGATATTATTATCAATGGCAACAATGATGATTTCATTCAGTAGCTCATTGCTAATCTTCATTTTCACATGAAAGACATGAGTCTCCTATCTTACTTTCTTGGGATTTCTATCTCCCACTCATTGACTGAATTGTGTCACTCTCAGTCAAGATTCATCTTAAATTTTCTCAATCGATTTGATATGAGTGACAGCAAAGTAGTCTCCTCTCCAATAGCTAACTAAAATTTATCCAAGCTTCATAGCGATTCTTCAAAAGATCCCACTATGTATCGTAGTATTGTTGGAGTTTTGCAGTATATCACTTTGATTCGGCCAAATATATCATTTGTAGTCAATCAAGCATGTTAATTTCTTCTAAACCTTATGGATATCCACTTGTCAATTGTCAAACGAATTCTAAGGTACCTTAAAGAGATCATTAGCTCTAAACTTGTCTTTACTTCTAGTTCTTACCAACTTACTGCTTACTGTGAATCTGATTGAGTTGGATGCCCATTTGGTCATCACTTGACACATGGTTTCTGCATCTTTCTAGGGCCCAATCCACTCTCCTAGAACTTTAAATAGCAAACTATTGTTGTTTGTTCTTCTACTGAAGTTTAACTTCCATTGCCATTGAAATTTGTTGAGTTCAATCATTCTTTAAAGAACTTCATTGCCTAACTTCCTATGTGGTGTGATAATATTATCGTCATTTCTCTCATTCGCAATCCAATGTTCCATGACTGAATCAAGTCCATTGAGATTGATGTGCAATACATCTAGAAAAAATTGCATATAAAGACTTGGATGCTCAGTATGTGAACACCACTGATCAGCTAATGTTCTTACGAAGGACTTGCATCTACAGGAGACTACAATAACTTAAATCGAAACTCACGGTTGTCGATTCTCATCCACAACTTGCACAATTTGAGGGCGAGAGACGAGAGCAATTCAATTTGGAAAATCTATTAATCATTATTAATTGGTCTATTATGACAACTATTTTTAATTGACCAATTGCATATCATGTCAGCTGCTGATCTGTTAATTTATTAAGCTCAAATCACCTACTTATATGCATTTAATCGTTTAATGGTTGTGTGAAAAAATCATTCGGCTCTTTGCATTTATTCTCGTCTATTCTTCGTTCGCTTCCTTCAAATCTCTTCGTCTTCGCTTGTCCACCACTTTTGAATAGAGCTTCGGTTCAAAGAGAGAACAGGTCTTATCGCCACCTAGAATAGATAGAAACAAAGCAACACAAACGATTCAACTTAAGGCTTACACAAGAAACGTTCATCAAACACCTCAATTGTACCACAACAATACCAAAGGAATCCTAAGCAGCTGTAGCTTAGTTAACCATTGAGCTTTCTGGAGTGATTTCATGTAATAACCATATGGACGCCCAACAAATCCACATTTTAATCCAAAGCCACTTAATACTTTCTGTGTGAAGAAACAAAAATTAGAAAACTGGACATTTTCGAGCCGAAGACGATCTCATTCTACCCACCAGAAATTCATCAACCAGTATGTATTAAGATATATAAAAAATAGGAATGCATGAAACAGAAAAACTACAGAACGAGAAACACCAGCACTTTATATGCATGTTCTGTACATATCCAACAAATAACAGAAAGAACAAAGCTTTACTGAAACACACCACCTTAGGAAAACCAAACAAGACATAATCCATGCACACACACACACACATATAAATATATACTGAGCTTAATCTGACCAAAAAGGGCCTTCCCTCCTTACATAGTTCAGTTATCACCAATCAGTCAACAAGTCAGATATCCTTGTGGCATACTCCTGTGATTTGAAAAGAGAAGATGTATGCACCGCGAACTGCCCTAACACCCCCACACCAACATTGAAATTAAACCACACCAAAACTTCTCCAGAAAAATCACAAACCGTAAGAAAAACAATAATTTGATTAGTGAGAAAGTAGGCAAACCATGGTAATACCCTTTAATAGTGCTTCTCGTAATCTATTGAGTATTCTTTCCCTTTGAAAAAAATCTGCTGAACCCTCGTCCATGCTTCTCCTCGGTAGGATTTGGTGAGGAAGAAGACCTCAATGCTCTGGGCTTTGGGAGCTTTGAGTTGATGGGTGACTTTACAACAGGACCCACTTCAGTTTCAGATGCACTGTAGTGGCCATACCCTTCAAACGGTGACTCGCCTCCAGTTCTACAGAAGGTGGAGATAACATTCTCCACTTCATTATGGTCTGAGAGTTGTGTGCTAGGCCAGCCTAGTGGGTTTGAGCCACTTGTGCTGAGTATATCTTCGGAAAAATCATCATTTATACGATTTCGCTCATTAGGGTGAAGAGATTTCAACTGTCTACCAAGAAGAAATATCGTCTCTTGGCACTCAGCAAGCTTTTCTGCTGCTGCTGCTATTTCCATCTCCTGTTACATAAAGTAGACAAAACAATGAAAACATTTCTAATCATTTTGAGTATTCTGACTATGTTGTGTATATGAAGTAGCTTTACATTAAACAAACACTTGATATCCATAATATGGTGTGCCCCAACATCTATCATCTAATCACATGAGCCAATTGAGAATAACATGGGCAATGAAATAGACCGTCGAATATTATAGCTAACAACTTAACTAGAATATACACAATAATACAAGTATGATCATGCATTCAGTAAGTTGGATGGCTATAGCATACTCATAAGCACTAATAGATGGAAATATCTCGCAACAAACAAACAAGGAACATTGAGCAATGCAAAAAAGTGTTGGTGTTCTCGGAAATTGTTGAACCGAGCACCAACATAAGTCAGAGATGCTAACTGCTATCGGAACTAAGCAGAACATGCTACCTAAGCTTTGGCCGTTGTGAGAGATTAATGGGAATCCCTAATGTTCAATGAACACAAGCATACATAGGCTATGTTGGTATGATGAACACACTGAAATGATTCAGTGGCAATGTGGCATGAAGTTCCCAGATTCTAACTTCAGCAGTAAATGAGTGGTTGAAATCCTGAATCTGCTCCATGGTATGGATTATATTGAAGATGAACATAGTACCATCAACACAAGGTATGGTGCTCATGATGAAAATGGATTATAAATAACAAAACCAATTAAAGATAACTACAATCCTGTAGTAAATAGCAACACAAATATATAATATAAATACATTCAATGGGAAAAAGGCAGACCCCAACCTGTTTTGTCTTCACTTCTGTGTCAGCTTCAGGAGGAATGGAGCACTTCAAGCATCTATCATTCCTACATACAAGTAAGAATGTGTTAACGTATCAAAGAAGACAATTAAAAGACACCAACATAAACAACATCAGGACGTAATGCTTCCATAGCTAATATTCAAACAAGTTACAAGTTAGTTCAGTTCTAACCTTTCCAGCTGCTCGTGCAGATCCTTGTACTTGGTTAGATATTCCTCATGGGCACACTTTTCTTCTTGAAGTTCAGTGTCTAGTGCCTCATTTCTTGACTGCAGAGTTTTAATTTCAGCATCCATCTCATGATAACGTGATTCCAACGATCTGTAAGATTCCACCATACATTTTAGCTGAGTTTCAGCCAAGGTATTGGCTTTCTGGCAGGTAGTCAATTCAAACGTAATATCTGCTAGACGTTGCTCTGTTTCAAGCAACTGAGACCTTGTCTGCTCTAAGCTTTCGGTACATTTAGCAAGTTCAACTGCCAAGTTATCCTTCTCCAGTTTCAATTGTTCAAACTCTTCAAGTGAGTATCTTGCCAATATGCCCTCCACTTCATAGTCTGGACCAGACCTTCCCTGAAGAATCTCTGCGTCAGAAGAAGAATCCAAAAATCTGTCTTTTCCAGTTTCATGTTGAACTACTTTATTTTCCAGTAAAGTGACTTTATCTATGCAATCCGGGCTATTATTTCCCTTTTCATTGTCTTTGACACCAAACATTCTAGGAGCAAGCTCATTGCTTTCACACAAAACAGTTGACAAGGTAACTATGAATTCGTCCATGCAAAGTTCACCAGACAAAACTTTATTCACAACAGATGAGAATTCCCCAACCTTCTCTCCTAGCCCATCAGAATTAGGAGATCCAACAAATGATAATATAGAAGCGTGAATCTGAGAAATTGCCTTTTTCAAATCTTCAGAAAGGGCATGCTTCCCCTCAATAGACGAAGGTTTGTCCATCTTTTCAAGACAACACTTTGGTGTACATGCAGTATCTACAGACTGAACATCCTCATGTACACAACTTACAGGATACGGAGGTAACTCTTCTTCAATTTCATGTACAAAGTGTTTAATGTTCTCCAAAAGCTTTCCCACATCAGCACCCTTGCCTTCTGTCTCAAACATCAAGGCTATCTTGGCCTGAAGTTTAGACAATGGAACTCCACCTTCATCGGAGGTCATTTCTTGAGTTGACAGTCCTCTGGTAGAAGATGCCAGTTTCGTTGGTGAGCGCAGATCATCTTGTACTTCTCTATAGGAATTAACGTCCTTCGATCCATCTGCCAAAGGAGTACTATCAGAGCTTTCAGTTCTCTTCTCCAAAACACCATCCAAAACAGAAACAGGCCCATCGGCTTCTGTTGATAAGCATGCCAACCTCTCCATCTCAAGGAAGTCGTCCATAAGTTCCAAATGACTGGAACTACCAGCCTTGCTGGTTTTGTCAGCATCTTTGTTTTTCTTAAAATGTGAGAGTTCTGACATCAATGCTGTAGCCCAGGACTCAGAGCAACTAGCCTCTTCATCATTACCATCTTCAGACAATGAGGTCAAACTTGGAGGGTTGCTTTCTTTTTGACTCAAAAAGCCTTCAATAGGGATATCAACGTTAGATTTTGAAGGGCTTCTCTGTTGGTTTAGAACAAGCATCTGAGATTCTAAAGCTCGAAACTTGCTGACAGTTTTTGCGAACATATTCCTTGAAGCTTGTAGCTCACTGTTGCGCTTTGACAGGGCCTCTTTTAACATCTTTGTTTCTTCTTCTGTTGCCAGCAGACGTGCAGTCAGGAATTCATTCTCCTTCTGACACTGTTGAATATTTTCAAGACTGAAATCTGGAGTTGACAGCACATGTGGGTTGGAACTCTTTGCAGCAGACCGTCGTAGTCTCGTATCCCCACAATCACGGCCTAAATTGTCCACTTCTAGTTTCATTTGAGCCATAGCAGCAGGCCCAGGCAACTTCTTTCGAACAAGGCCACGCAACCTTTGGCACTCTGCTTCTAGCTTTGTTATCTTCTTAACATCTTCTAAGTGCTGCTTGTTTGCAACATCTGCAGATCGTACACTCATATTCTTTTCTTCATTTCGGATTTCGAGCTCCTTTGAGACAATATGAACTTCATATTTCACTGAGCTCAGTTCCCTTTCACATGATTGAATGTTGGTCTTCAAAACCTCAATCTCTGCATCAGCTTGTGCTTTTTCTTCACTGATTTTCATTAGCATGTTTGAACGTTCTTGAAGAGATCTAGAGAGAGCATCATTATCAGCTGTAGCTCTAAGGAGCTCTTGCTCAAAAACATTTATTTTTGCTTCAAGGTCAAACTTAACCTCTTCCCATTGCTTGGTTTTTGCAAAAACTACATCATGCAACTTCTCCTCACTCTCTTCCTTGACATTCCTTATCTCCTTCATGCACTCTTTGAGGGCCCCATCCAGACGGGCTGCACGATCTTCAGCTGTAAGCTTCAAGAGGGTAACAGACTCAAGTTGAGACTTTAACGCCAAGGCTTCAGCTTCAGCTTTCTCCCAGCCTGAAAATAAGGAAGAAGAAATCTAACATTGCGATGCAAAAGATCAAGTTCACAGAAAAGGAGAACGCATATCACAAAGTATTCTATACCTGAGACAGCTTCTTCTGCAACTTTTGTATGTTGTTTAATTAAAGTTTCTTTAGTAGTCAATTCAGACTGAGCAGTGTATAATTGCTCATTCAACAACTTCACTTGCTCTTCCATTTCCAAAAGATGTGTATATCTTTCTTGGGACAGTTGAACATAACTGACAACATTCTTGGCATTATCCTGCTATTTGTTTTGAAATGTTTCAACAGCTAAGCTATCAAATTTCACATATCAAGAGATAAATCAAGCTGAAAAGTGCTTAACTAGAATACTGAGTGCATTAATTGAAGTGTAAAACCATAGAACAAATACAAAGACCTCTGAAGCAGTAAAAATAGTCTGTTGTATTGTGTGGCAAATTACTTCAATCAGCACTAAACTATGAATAGAATGCATTGATGTTACAGCTATGTGCAAAAGTAAAAATTTGATAACATGTGAATTTTATGTATCTGAAATTCTTTTAATATATATTTCTAATAAATAAAACTCAAATGCAGCAATGCAATAGAAATATATAAAAAAACAACAGGTAATCATTGGAATCACAATGATGCAAGAAAATATTTTGTGGTTTATTATTTTTGTTGATTACTTCAACTTCTGGCCACCACTGACTCATACAGCTAGTAGCAAACATTGCAATTGTGAAACGAAATAATCAACAAAACAAATGTATTGCCTGGGAATATATTACCTACACCTGACTTTATGGGTAATATTTTATGTAATATCTTTAATGTGTCTTAATATTTGACAATCCAATAGTCAAGTTGACTAATTTATATGTAAACTAGATCCATTTCAGGAAATTGTTAGGAAGATGGATGCTAGTACAGATTTAAGAGAGGTTACACCCATCATTCGTTTGTTTCCCCAAATCAATTTCCATCATTAAACATTTGAGAAATAATATAAGATACTCAAAATACATTAATAAGCAACAGCATTTCTATGTATTAGCAACAGCAGAGTTGTCTAGAAATAAACAAACCTGACTATCTTGATTTCCACCCCTTCCGTTTGATGATCCATCAATACGATTGGGTGTAGATACTGTTTTCTCCGAGGATTTCTTTCTCCAAGGCCAGCTTCGCCGATCCATTTATTTATGTAGCTAGAGGAAAGAAACTGATGTGCAGAGAAAATTATATGAGAATTATGTCTTAGAAAATGGAAAAGCAAAAAAATAATGAAGCAAAATCAAAAAATCAAAGATTCAAGGGCATTTATCATGTAAATTAACTGCAGCAACTGCAAGATACACAACAATATTGAAAAAATGCTTCAAAAAGGAATCATGAAAAGAAAATTACACCAGAACATGCCAACCAACAAGTACAGTAAAAAAAAACACAGGAAGAATGTCTCAATCTAGTCCTGGCATCAATATTTGATAATCAAATAGTGAAGAAAAGAAACAACAAGTTTTCATGTCCTCAAGAGTTAAAAGGTCATCAATCCGAAAGACCAGCACAATGGGATAATGACTAAAAGGTCATCTATTAATATGCATGTCCTAGCATCTTGCCACCTTTATAGGATGTTGTTGCTTGTTTCATGCATGTAGTTCTAGCATCTTCACCACCTACAACAAAAGTTGCTACTTGCTACTTGCACTTTACAACCCAAACAACATGACTAATCACTTTCTTATAATTTTACTTTTACTTTTTCATTCTAAAAATGATATTCTAGAAAAACCAAATTGAAGAAGCTCGGATATAGGCCCCTCTATGTCATGCTCATTGGCATTCTATGCAAGCATCTTAACTTGAGACTAACGAAATGGAAACACAATGCACCATGCAGCCAAGACCTTCAGTCTCTCCGTGGTATGACAATCTAAGAAGCTCACATATAGACCACTCTATATTATTTAAGTATTATGGCACATTAGGGGTCAATTTGTGCACATTAAAAGAACAAAACTATATTATTGAAAGGCAAGGGAAGTTATTTTTCCCATGAACTATGTTCTGATTTTTGCATCTATCATTGTTATAGAGAGAACAAAATTGAGTTTTTAAGCATGTCAATAAAAGAAAAGGTAGAGATTTTTCTGGCCTTTCTTCCAAATTTTACGTTATGGAAATGAAACTCCAAAAGTTCCTTATAGTGGGCAAGAAAGGGATGTACGTTTTTTCCTGGGCTTCTATTTCCCTAATATGCACGAGCACCGGTAAATTGTGTATGTCAAAGGTGATTGATGCAATGTAAACAAATAGTCAAAGTTTACAAACGCATATAAAGGCGTTACAAGGTGATTGATGTAAATGTCCTTCGTAATGGAGAAGGAAAAAAAGGGTGATGAGGAGAAAATAATGAAGTTTAATACTCCATGCATAATTATCATAGATATGCCATTAGTCCAGGATGGCAAACATAAGAGCACTAGGACATCCAAAGAAGGCAATAAGTACCTACCACCTATAGTGAAAGTTCTGCATTAGATTTTTGAAATTATATTTTTCTTTTACAATTCAAAGGTCAGTTTTATATATTATTAACAGGAATGCATCAGAAGGATAAGCCCAAATGACCAGCTGTTCCCCTTTGAGGGGCAGAAGAAGAGCATCTTCCAAACTCGGCCTTGAGTTTATAAAAAATTATTTAACAGATGTAGTAGCTGGAAGAGTAATTGAGAAAGGAATTTAATGTCAAATTGCACAAAGATAAATTCAGATAATATCAAAATTAAAACTGCTAGAAAAGAGAAGAAGGCAACACCAAGATGCATGCACGTAATTGTGACAATAGAAATGCCAAACAAGAATTGTAGTGTCAAAGAAAGTTGCTCCCTCCAATACCAAAGTATGGATTAAATCTTTCATATGCAAACTTAAAGAAGCACGCACGGCACGCACACACACACAAGCAAACAAAGATACTATTTCAAAACTGAAGTTTTGGCTAAACCATGTGTGTTAACAATAAGCTCTGCTATAGTATCGAATCAGACAAAGTAGACATCAACAATGGGCACCAGAAAAAAAAATCTATCGATCGCATGGACAAATATAAGATCTGAGCACCGCGGCTGTTGGATGCTTGGCTCAGAAAAATAGCAGGCAGAGTTGAAAAAACCGGGCGTTATGGTTAGCTCCAGACAAGCCACCATGGCTCTGCTAACAGTAGCAAAGCACGACCGCTCTACATAAGCCAAAAAGACACGACGAAATGGATCATTGAACTACGGAAATTCATGAACACCCAATAAAGAAAAAAAAACACACACAAAATGTTAAGATGCAGCCAACAAGAAGAACAACGGCTGCACATGCAAATTACACACCGTATAAGGGAACAAGTTAAACAAACACTAGTCAAGAAACTACAGGGGAAAAAATGTTAGTGATCTCCCACATCTAGCAAATTAGCAATGCCTTAGATACGATTTTCCCAACTAGAAGGTAAAAATGGAGGCAATCCATGAGAAGAGCATCGAATTTAGAACTTGGAAGACCTTGAAATTTGTCTTTTCGCTGGAGCAAACTGCCCGGAGGAGAAGAAGAGAAGAAGTAACAAAGAGAAAAGGAGCTCCAGACCATACCACAGAGCCTCCAGATCGGCTGTAACTACTCCCAGAACTCGGCTACCAAAAAGGGTTGGCTACAAACCACCGTGCGATCCTACGTCCGATGCTTGCATTGCTCACAGATGTCGAAAGAGCCCTTTCCGACGCCGGAGACAAACAAAAAATCTCTGGAAAGCACGGCCACTTGTGAATTGGGGAGCTAATTAACTTCGAGAGACAGCCCATGACGGATGCGTTAAAGAAGCCCCCATTGAAAATTTCAGCACTGCAGCAACAAAAGGACGAGCAAGGCAGTGGAAGATAGATACGGAACAAAGTCGAGAAAAAATTCGGTTCTTATCAATGACGGCAGAGAAGCCGGAATTTGTAGAAGAAAATGGAAGAGGAAATAGTGCTGCAGGAATCACACTAGTCTGAGAGGTTTAAAAAAACGCATGGATCAATAAATGATCGTCGACCAGGCATCAGAAAAGATCAAAGAAACCAAACAGGAGAACAAGACGACAACGTCGACGCCGACGCAAACCAACGCCACGCAAGCCTAAAGACAAAGCACGCGCAGAGGACACCAACAGAAGGGAAGGAAAGCCGCAGAGGAATGAGATGGGAAATCAAATTCAAGTTTCAAAAATTTTGTCATTCCCCATCTTCCATTTACTCTGCCGAGGTATGGTCTTCGACTGAGAGCTCACACGAGACAACTCTCTGATGGATGACGATGATGACGTTATCTAGATACGAGAGGAACAGTGGGGTGGGAGCAGTGGATCACCTGATGGAATGCAGGCACCACAGATAGCAATCGAGAAGCAGATCTGATGGGAGCACCAAAAGCTGTAGTGGTCGAATCGAATGCACAACTTGCTAGTAAAATCCCAATCGCCCTGCAGAGTTCAAAAGATCTCCTCCTCCTTTGCTCCAAACCTTCCCTGTTTACTTCGTCGACGAAATTGCATCTCCTCCTGCCGGTCACCAGACGGCATGGGTTTCCCCTGAGATGGAAGGAAATGCCAGGGCCGCCACCGGCAGCAGCACCACCACCTCGCTCCTCCCTCTCTCCGCTCCCTATCTCTGCTGTCACGGAAAAGACAGAAAAGAAAGAAATGACGGAGGGAAAAGAAAAATGAGAAAAGAGAAAAGAGAAAAAGGAGAGAGAGAGAACAAGAGTTTTTTTTGTTTTTTCTTTTTAAAAGGAGAGGGGCAGGAGTTGAGGGCCCTAATAAGTAAAATTATTCCCGTTAGGTGCCACTTAAAGGCAAGAGGTTGGAACTGGGAAAGGATCCATAGGTAGCTTGCGCCAACTTCATTCTTTATTTTACTATTTATAAAATATCTCATTCATTATTTTTCTCTGGTATCTACTTCGGTGTCCATCTTATTCCATGTTTTTGAATTCTTTGTAATAAAAATATGAATAAATAGGAAATATTATTATTAAATTTAGAAGTAGATTCTTTTTAAAAGTGAATAAGTATATATATAGAAAATTTTTAGTTTAATTAAAAAGTAACATAAATATTAAAATAAATACTGAAATAAATGAAAAACATGTAAATCAACTTAATTATCAAAATATACATGTAATTCGGAACTTGTATGTATCATATTAAACATATATTATTTTTATATAAAAAATAAATATACCATATAATAATTTTATTTCCCTCTTCGTAAAGAATAACTATTCTAAAATAGTTAAATCAGAATAAAAATTATTTTTTAAATTTTTTTACGATTTTTACACAATCAAATGGATTATTGGTTCTTATTTTGAATTTATTCTAAAAATTATTCTAAATTTTAACAAAGACCATCAGTATCAACCTATTATCAACAAAAAAAAAAATCGATGCCCATCAATTCCCAATAATTCGATAAGTAAAAGAATTTTTGCCTGTATACATGAGACCGAGGTTTTGGTTTACTGTTATTATTCTTAGGAGTACTTTTTCTACGCATGTGGACAGTAACTATCACGTTTTGTTATTTGTTTTCTGTTATTTTATTTTAACAGGTGTTTTAACCGCAACTGATTTTTTTCCCCGTATTTTTAGAGATTGATTTAGAAAATTTCGGATCACACTGTTCCGGACCACAGCCATTCCAGTCCCGCTCAGAGAAAAGACCGTCCATGCTAGTGATCGAGGCCGTTGGATCCGAATCTATTTGGATAAGGTCTAGGAGTCCAGCAATTGGATGGCTGTGATGGGGTTACGGAAGGGTTTCTTGGGAAGGGCAGGCCGTCGGGTTTTAGATGACGGACTGTTCGATGGAGACAGCGTGGCAGAGAGACCGGAGCCCAAGTGAGTGTGATGAGAGTATGGAAAGTTGGAAACCACCTTCGACAAGGACGGCGATCCGATCACGATTGGTCGCACTTCATTGTACCTCATTATGCTTCGCAATTATTTGGTGACCAATAATAATCTCTACTAATCTTGCTTGGGAACTAAGAAGCAGAATAAACAATTAATTAGGCAGACACGTTTATTAGTGTGTTCTGGTTCGAAATGTGTGATCAGAGGGCCGTTTCCTACGGATGTCTGCGTGAGATGATGTCTTTCTTTTTCTTTGTGCACTCTGTTTGCTGTGGCTTCTATGCCGCCTCTACTCTTCAGACTCCTGTGCCAAGCACTAATGTCCCTTCAATGATATTTCCTTTTTCTATGAAGAAGGGTGCTGGACTGCTGGTATTCGAAGCTGGGGATTTTTGCCGTCGCACATATACAGAGCGGACGGCCCAGAGCAAGAAGAACCGTAAGAGGACCCGTGCACGAGGAAGGAGTGGAAAAGATTCTCCAGAAAACCCGACGCTGGATTCTCGCATGCAAATCGATTGTCATGTGGACACCTGGGAGAACATTAATTAATATGCACAGCCTGAGAAGAATGGAGGTCAAGGAAGGAAGCGTGCCTTGCTAGTTCTCTCCTTGTCCTGTTGTACAACCTTGGCACGAACTCCCAGGAAGAATTTGACGGGGTTTTTTTTATTTACGAGATCGCCCACGCCCTACCAAAGTTGAAGAGCTTTCTGCCTTTCCAATGTGGCCGTGTGGACTTTTCGGTCTTTTGCGGTGGAGTAGAAAGGTCGCAGCAATAACGATGGAGTTACTGTTTACTGCTCAGTTCAATGATTTCGAGAAGAACGACAGAACTGAGCCTGCACGTATACGAAGAGAAAAGAAATAGAGGATCCAATGGACTACACGCACTCGGCGTGGAGGAAGAGCCCGAGAGGTGTTGGACGTGCGTATGCTTCGGCAGTCGTCAGCCCATGCAATAACGGTCAGAAGACAAATGTACCGACGGAACTAGAATTTTTTTATCGTGGGATTATAGAAAATTAAGTTAACGTAAATGTAAAAAAAAAATAAAAATATCATGATTACAATCAAAAAATATGTCAATTTCAAAAATTATCATTATATTTTTTTTGTTAAATACTATTTCAAAAAGAAATTTCAATAAAAAGAAAATTTTACAATTGTTCTCGATGAAGATACTTTTTTTGAAAGTATTACATGATTACTTCATTTTTTGGAATTAGAGTCTATTACTTTTTAAATAATTGTAACACAAATTCAAGAAGAAATAAAAGAATTCAGGATAATTATTCAAGACTATCATTACACTCTTATTGAGTATTTCTCTTGATTCACGATCAGTAACCAACCAATGTATGATTGGAGATGCATACAAAATCAGTTAATTCCTGTGCAAATTGTGTTTAGAAAGTTCGAACAAATCAAAGATAATGATTTATAGTCTATGCTTGAATTATTTAGTTTGATGATAATTAATATATTGACAAACACGATGACAGATACTATTACTCAGGATGGACTCTGGTATCAGGACTTTAGTATTTGATGATATATTAATATATTGGAATGTATGGTGGAGGATGTTACGACTGAATGACTAATAAAGTGATAAGAGTGTGTTTCACACTATACTGGCTGGACAACTTTTAAGCTCCCAAACAATTCAAATAGACAAATACCATATACATTTTGAATGGAAGATGACGATAGAACTGCAGAAAAGAGTGCAGGTGGCAGGGTGGCAGACTTCCAGGGATGCTCGTGCTCCTATGGCATAGCGGACAGCGGTGCTCCGATGGTGGCCTGGTGGGTGCAGCGGACAGTGGTACTCTAGTGGCAGCCTGGTGGGTGGAAAAGGAAGAATAGAAGGTGATAGCGATTAACGACTAGACGGAAAACGAAGAAAATGTTGAGAAAGGATCAAGGATGAGAGAAGAAGGCAACGGCGATTCTTCAACTCTTTGGGTTACCAGGTAAAAGAGAAGAAGAGTTTTGCGTGGGGGAAGGAGAAGTGCAACCGACGTTTTCAACTTTTTATGGGAGGACTATGTACAAATTCATGTACATAGTATAACGGAAAAAAAATTAAATCCAATGGGGGCAAAGCCCCAACTTGCCCCCACCTGTATCCGCCCCTGTGTACCGACGTACCTCGACTGGCGAGGTGGCTACTAGGCTTAAGTAGAGAGACGCCAGAGACACCACTGGCCAACTATGGTCATCACACCTCAAAGTTTCCATCACTTAGGTTTCATTCGGAACTAATTTTAGATGACTATTGAGTGTTTAATTTTTTGATAAACCATGAAAAAAATATAAAAGTAGTTTCAAACAGAATCTAGTTGTATCACTTCTTATAGAAGCTACAGCTTCTGAACGAGAGAAATCATATGTAAATTTATGATTTTTCAGAAACTGGTTGGAGAGAACATCTAATAGAAGCTGGATAATAAAGTATGTAATTACAATACTAGTCTTATTATTTTTTATAAATTACTTAGAAAGGAAGAGGAAGAGGGTTTGTAAGAGGTAGATATGTATTTTAACTTACAGTAGAATCTAAGTTCTACTAATAAACTTTTATTTGCCAAACAAGATTTTTGAAGGTAACTTAGGGTTCACTTGGTAAACTTCAGCTTTTGAATCTAAGTATAGAAGCTAATTTCTGATAAGAAGCTGTCATAACCCAGTTTTTGGAAATGTAAAGAGATTATTGTTTCAAATGTTACATGCTTCTAAAAAACTGGTAGTGTTTGGTAAAACTATTAGATCAGTATAACTTCTGGAGAGAAACTATATGCTTAAAAGTTGTCAAAAAACTCTACCAAACGGCCCCTTAGAATGTAGCTTCTACAAAAATTTCCAAAAACTAGTTTCTAGAAAAAAAATAAAATTTCACTTCTACATTTAGGAAATTCCAAATAGGACCTTACTCGGCCACCAACCCCAGAAAGCAAGGCAAAAGCATCGATTAATTAATGATGTAAGAGAAAAACAACAATTCTGATCACTATATACCAGTCAACATGCAACAAATACGTTGTTTGCCTTTCTTAAAGTTTGTTAGTTAAAATATTTAGACAACTTTTAAGTATATAACTTACATTCATTATCTACAATAATCCAATAGTTCTACCAAATTGTAACAATCAAAATTTGAAAGTAGTGTTTTGACCATATAATTAAGGTGGGATTCAGATGTGTTGGACGTTGGGAGCTTCAGTGTTCAATGTTGGACACATTTTCAATAGTGTCCTACGCCTAGATTGTGGGTTTCTGATCGTTGGTGTTGTGTGGTTTGGATGTTGTGTCTGCCTTCGTAGGAGTTTTGTGATTTTGTTCTAAACCGCAGAGTTTGGTTGATGTGTTTAGGTGGCTGGTCTTTATTGGTGCGAGCCACGTGAAAGTGAAAGATCACATCATTTGGTCTCGTACTGTAACTTCCTTTCCTTTTTTTTCTTTCTTTTATTCTTTCCTACCTTTCTTTTTTTTTCTCCTCAGACCCCACCCTCCTTTCCCTTCTCATTCTTCTTCTTCTTCTCCTTCTTCTTGTGAGGGAGAGAGAGGGACAATGAGAGACAGACGAGATAGGGTTGGGAGAGAGAGAGAGAGAGAGAGATGATCGATGGAAAGAGGATGCTGTGTAGCACCCGTAAAATTCATTTCTGTAATTATTTATATTGTATGAATTTTATTCCTAGACGGATGTTACTGTTTTGAGGCAGTTCTGAGATTTTGTGCTTTGGGCTTAGGCCTCGTGGGCTGGCTCCTATTTCGTGTCCCTATGCGTGGTGGCACTGTGCATGTGGGGCCCAGGTGTGAGGTCCGCGCGGGGCCCGCGTTCGTGGGCTGGCGGTTGAGGCTTGTAGTTGGCCTCGTGGTCGTGGTGGATGGTTGGGCGCGTGCGGTGTGCCAGTGGCTGAGACATGCAGGTAAATGCGCTCTCAGCTACTGTGTGCGCAGGCTTTATAAGCCACACCGCACTCCTCCGCTTTTCATCACCGTCTTCCCCTTCTTCCTTCTTTCTTCATTCTTCTTCCTTTTCCCTCCTCCTTCGCGCGCACTTCTTTCCATTCTTTCTTTCCCTTCCTATCCACTCCTCCTTCTCCACCCCCTTCTCCTTCCACCCATCCTCCCCTGCATCCCCTATTTTCTTCTTCTCCCGCGTCGACGGAAAGGGAGAGAAGCGAAGGCACTGTGGAGCTCGTGTGGAGTGCTCCTGTGGTCGTGGTTGCCGGAGTTGGCTGGAGAATCGCCGGAGCGCATTCTCAGGTACGCATCTCCACCTCATGTAATAGAGAGCATGAAAATGGTAGAAACTGATAGGATTGAATGAAATCTAGGTAAATTTACTTTCCTAGAATTTATTGTGTGATTATGGACATTTATGCCGATGGTTGCGTTTCAGGTCATTTTGACCCTTCTGTCTTTGCGATTTTATATCTTGATGCATGGTGAATGGATTTTGGTTTTGTTTGTGTGGATTTGGAGTAGAATCGAGGGTCTACATCTTATGTTTTATGCAAGATTTTTGGTGTTTATTTAGGAGGATCTGATCGGAGGTCCCAGTTGGGACGATTTCGGACAGTAGGGTTTTGGGTAGTTTTCTGGGATCGTAGAATTCGACATACCGAACTGAAAACGGCATAACGAATCAGTGACTTTTGGTATACCGATTTCATTCGATATACCGTTTTTCTGACAGTATTGGTCTTCCAATCGATTCGGTCTGTCGAATCCTTCTGGTCAACCGATCTAGTGATTTTCGGCATACCGGAGTCAGAACGGCATGCCAAATCAGTGGATTTTGGCCTGCCGAATCAAGGCCCAAATGAGTTTTTAAAATCTGATTTTTGAGGATTTTTCAGATTGGTTTATTTTGTCCCATTGAGATGGATTTGTGGGCCGTCAATAGTAGTCTCCTAGGACACCTGATGTGTCGTTTACCGAGGATTTGGAAAAAATTTCAAAGATATGAAAATGGTTTCGGAAAACGAATTTCAAAGAGATAATTAGCCTGTTTTGGATAATGTTTTCTTGATTTTCTGTGTGAAGGTCGAGACAATGTGGGACTGTGTCGTCAAGATTAGGGAATGTGACAACATTATCGGGTGGTCGGGCAGGACTCCCTAGTTGAAGTCGGGGGCGAGATACTTAAGGGTGAGAGGCGTCGGGTCCTGGAGGTATAAGACTCCTTAGCTGTCGTCTCAAGGCTAGGGTTGTGGTCCAAGAGTTGAGGTGTCTTGTGGCATGACGGGGAGGTACAATACTCCTACTGTCGTTGTGAGCATTGAGGCTCAGGTGTCGTCAGGTGTAGAGGTATGACACTCCTTCCTGAGCACCGTGTGTGGAGGACGCCATGAGGAAGCGTACCCTGTAGGGGCCAGTGTAGGTGGGACTCATGTCCCGTAGCTGGTAGCGTCCTAAGAGACAGGATAGCCTTCCCAGGGAGGCGTTGACTTTTGAGGATTCTCTAGAGAAGGAGAATCGCGGAACGGTGACCGCACCTGCACAGGGTGGCTTCACCGTGGCAGTGCAGAACGTCTTCGTCTCTCCTCGGTGGACTGCGTGTGGCTAGAGTTAGGTTGCCTGGCGTCGGGCTTCCCAACTCACTGTGTATGGTTTTGGCCATTGAGGGCCTTCGCTTGTGGCTTTGGGCTGCTAGAGCCTCAGTTGAGGTTTTGGCCGGTGTGGACCTGGTTTATGAGGTTTTGAGAAAATGGTTTGTGAAATGGATTTAAAAGGAAAATTAATTATATTTTTGTTTTCTATGGTTTTCCTTGGGGTGCGTACGGGTGACTTTGGTCACTCATGTGTTTTCCTTGTGGTTTTGGTTTGCAAGTGCAGACATGCGGTTGATTTAGTGTAGTGCATACTGTGACCATGCTGATGGAACCCATGGCGCGGTTCTCCACCTACTATGATGTGCGGAAACACACGAGGAAATCCGATACGGTCACGGCGAAAATGGTGAATCTGGAGGAAGAGGAGAAGATCCGGAAACACCAAGGGAAGACAAAAGGATAAGGAAAGGAGTCACCACCTAGTCTTTTAATAGAAAGACGAGGAAAACCAAAACACACAAAAAGGCGGAAAGCAAACAAGATGCAAAGATGCATGTGTGATCTGAGCCTAATGGACAACGCACAAATGAATGCGGGCTAGAGAAAGGGTAAGGATTCTGGTTACGCATGGGGAAGGGGTTAGGCACCCCCATGCGCCCGAGAAAACTCGGTCTTTCTAGGTTTCCTACTGTCAATGGTCTACTAAATGTATGCTTACTTATTCTATATGCTCATGTATGAAGATGACCGAAAACATGCCAAATCAAGGAGAAGTGAAATCAAAGGAAAAAGTTAATCCGAGGGTCAAATGTAGGCATTTTTAATGCCGCTTTACTGTATGCCCTTGGGCGATGAGGAAAATCGTGAACATCGTGAAATTCTCGGAAAGCGTCTCGCAAAACAGCGAAAATTGGAGATAAATCCGAGAAAATCAAAAAAGGAAAAATAATCCTTGTTACGGGACCATGTCGGCTTTGTGAGCCTTTTACTGTACGCCCTCGGGCGATGGAAAACCAAAACATGTGAAAACCACGGAAAACAGAGGAAAATCAGGAAAACGACAAGAAAACAAAGCTCGGAACAAGCTAGAAAAGTGTGCACCAAGCAAGGAAGAAAAGATGAGAAAATCCGTGCAAAAAGATGTGAAAACTCATGCAAAAAGCAAGTGTGAATGCAAATGTAAAAACTCCAGGGGTTTTGTGCAAAAAACCTAAAATCCTAGGAAAGCTGAAGTTCAAAAGCATAAATCCTCAAAAATATGTAGGAAAACACATTCCATGCATGTATGAAGAATTCTGGAGTCAAATGTGCATCCCTAGTCAAAGGAAGCTCTCTAGGGGTCTGAATGCAATTCACCCACTAATGCATGCATGAAAATCAATTTTGCATAAAATATGGGCTAAAATGCAAGGAAAAAGTCTTAGAAATGATCCAAGAAATTTCAGGGGCAAAATGGTCATTTTACCCTAAAAATAGGCAATCAAAACAATATCAATGAAGTAAATGGGCTAAACTGCAAAAAAACCCAGCAAACAAAGCATTCAAGGAAGTTTTTGTGAAAATTCAGGGGCAAAAATGTAATTTTCACTGAAAGTAAAACATTCTAAAAGAAATCCAGTGAAATTAGCGGGCTAAAATGTAATTAAAACATGAAAACAAGCTCCTAGAATGTTTTAAAACAAATTCATTGAGTTTTATGCAATTTTCACAGCAAAATAAGCTTTCTGGAAGTTTTCTGTAAAACACAATGGCCTAAATGCAATTTTTCCAATGAAAACATGCTTTTAGAAAAGCTTCAGAGAAGTATGAGGGCCAAAATGCAATTTAACCAATAAAAACAACTATCCATAGAGTTTTTGAAATATGCAAGGGCTCAAATGCAAGTAAACCAGCAAAATTGAGCAATCTAAAACATGTATGAAAGTACAATGACTTATATGCAATTTTTACTGTAAAAATGAACTGTCAGAAACATTTTGAAGAAGATCAGGGACTCACATGCAATTTTCACTACAAGAATGAACTGTCAGAAAGTTTGTTTGAAAAGCTTGGGTTTTCAATGCAATTTTCACAATAAAATGAACTATCAGAAACATTTCATAGAAATCCAGGGCTATCAATGCAATTTGTCTGAAGCAAAACACATTTTATAAACTCTAGAGGACTTTTATTAAAGTTTTAAACTTAGAAAACAATACTTTAAATGTTCAGGGTGAAACGTGTAATATTTTCAGTTAAAACTTTATTCGAAACATTTTTAAAAAATGATGGAAGGACCTAGATGTAATAAAAGGACCGAAAAGTAATTCTAGAATGACCTATTTGTAAGAAAAACATAAACTTCGGATTTTATTCAAATAAAATGATTTAAACTCTTTTTTTTTTAAGAAAAAGAAACGACGATCGTCGACGATGGAGCTCGCCGCCGCTGACTGCCGGAGGAGAGCAAACAAGGCCTTCCCCTGATTTGATCATATATCAGACCTCACAGGAAGCAAGAGGGAGAGGCAAGAAACACATCCAACGGAGCAGATGGGAAATCCATAGGCCAAGTCGACCTCCCCACCCTTCTTGTCGTCGGGTTGCTCCGGCGACGTACCCGCGGCGGCTGGAGGCGTCCAAGGCTATGGCGCCGCTCTGGAGGGCTGAGGAGGTGATGTAGGTGTTGTTCTTTCATCCAGGAGCTAGGCCCGTGCATCCCGAACTCTGCTTGCCGTCGACACTTGCGCGCTCCGACGAGCTTGGCTGCGAAGGCTATCCGGAGGTGGAGGAAGGTCCTTGAAAGCTCCGGAGGATCGCGTGAGGCCAGAGGAAGCTTCTGGTGGAGTTGGATCATTGCGGCGAGGCTCGGAGCGGCGAATAGGCTCAGGCAGGTGTCTTCTTCCCCAACGACGGCTGCTTTGGGTGCGTTCTCCGACGAGCGGCGCGCTAGCTATTGGGAACGGTGGAGCGGCGATGCGATGGGCGGAGAAGCTCAAGGGAGGCCAGGGAAGGAGGATAGGAGGCTTGGGGGTCCAAGACACTTCCTGGATTGCCCCCCTCCCCCCCCCTCCTCTGTCGTCGGAGAACGGCGATGGCGGGGCACGGAGAAGCTTTGCTAGCCAAAGGGATCACTCTGGATCCCTTGGATGCACTCCAGGAAGAGAGGAGAGGCTAGAGGAGCTACAAATTTAGGGCTAGATGAGTTCAGTGGGGCGTACCTGGCCTGAGGGGCTCTACGCCTCACCGGAGTTCTGGAATTCGCTGCCGATCCTCTCCGCGAATCTCCCTTCCTCACTGGAACACTCTGGCGATCTGCTCTCCCCCTCTTGTGCGGAAAAAAGTCCTGCAAAACTCTGGCTCCACCTCCCCTTATATAGATGATCGGAGAACCCAACGTAACAACCCACTAACAAAACCAACAACTAACAGACCTCTCAATTCCTAACCAGTCATGTAACAACCTAACAACTAGACCCATAACAACCTAACAAAACTAACAACAGACCCACGACTGTCCCCCTGCTGCTCCCTTGGTCGCTGACAGGAATGAACGGCCATCCAAGCTCCGGCGATGGCTGATCCAATGGCTGAGTTGCCTTGGAAGCTGCTGGCTCAGTGGGGTGCAAGCTGCGCTGAAACAGACTCATGGGATCTGGGTGAAGTCATGGAAGAAGGCTGAAATCGTGTTGAATTGAGGGGACGAAGATGGATTCAGTTGGGTGAGATATTTGAATGTTTCGGTAAGTAAACATTGATAAATGAAGATGGGGGAGAAAAATAAGAGAAATAGGTTTGATTTTGGTGAAGAAAGTCAAACAGGAGAAAATGGGGTGTTGGGTTGGAAAGGAAAGAGTAGTAAGTGGGTTGAGCTATTGTGGGCCTTCATGGGCTCAATTGGGCTAAATGGGCCTATGTGGGCCCTCATGGGCCCAATTAGGGCTGAATGGGTCCAAATGGGCTTCCATGAAGTCAAATAAGCCTAAGATGGGCTTGTGGGTCCAAATTGGCTCAACTAGGGTTTAATGGGCCTAAGTGGGCCTTCATGGGCCTAATTGGGTCTCCATGAATAAAATGGCCTTGGTTAAGGCAGAGTTCAACCACCACATCTCCATCCTGCAAAATCAGAAAGTTGGTGTGTCTACACTTACAGATCAGAGTCTCCTAGTCGCACACACAGATTCCTGCTAGTAATATATTTACTGTTTGGCTTTAATTTTTCTATATTTTAATTTATTTTAATTTATTGTGGAAAATGTGGGGCGTGACATGTTGCCAATGCCACAGTCGTGCCACCGTCACGAGGAAGAGGAGGAGAGGACGTGGAGCTACTCATGGCCAAGGTGGAGGAGCTGCGCTGCCGTTCGCAGCTCATCGCTGCCAAGTCTTCGGTGGAGGTGCAAACTCTATAGGCTTCTTTTTGGTTGTCAATTCGATTCCTAGAGGCATGATAGTATGTTGGTAATTGTAGTGATTTTTATACAATTTATTGTGCATTTGTGGGCCATTTTTTGTAGTATTTATAGTTTGAGGTGAATAGTATCCCTATGTGATTGTTTGGCGATTTCTTGTGTCTCGGGCAATTGATCGTTGTGATTCTTGTCTCGATTGGATAATCTCGTTGAAATCTTCATTTTGATATATGGTTTGCATGGTTTGTATTGGTGATTTGTAGGATTGGGTATTGGGTGGCATTTCAGGGTGTCCTACTGTCGTCTGATTCGACATGCTGTTTTCTTTGCAGATTGTCCCCTTGATTCCAGATTCGGTCACCAAATTCATTTGGTTTGTCGTTCTGGAAGTCTTGGGTGTTAACAGAATTCTAGAAGTCCAAGAGAGTAACTGTTGGTAGATAGTGCATATAGGAGGGGTCATGCCGCCACACATCAGGGATCTAGGTAAGTGTTAATTTAATTTTATTTCTGTTATTTAGTGGATTTACTTACTGTTGAAAGTACGTAGCCTTAGCTGCATTATTAGTGTAATTGTTGCTTAATAATAAAGATAAAAAAAATTAAATGGAAATTTGTAGCTAAGTTTAGTGGAAGTAACTTGAGGGTCGTTACACAAATACTACTAACTTGCCAGAATTAAACAACTTTTAGAATATTGATTCATTTACATTTCTAGAAGTTAATATATGACTATTTTTAACCAAAAGCTAACTTCTACACATGAGTCTAAAAGTTGAAGTTATATCAAATGAATGTTAAATATATAAAATAAGAAAAATAAGAATAAGTAAAAAGAAATATTATTATTTTGATAATATTATTATTTTGTTTAAAAGTGAATAAATGTCTACATAATGGAATTCTTATTAAAAAGTACAAGTACAAGAATAAATGTTGAAATAAATGAAAAATATGTAGATTAACAGTAATTAAATTGATTATAAAAAAAATATTTAATTTGAAGTATATATATGTAATATCCAAGGTTGTACCATAGTCACTGTATTTTGATAATGAGGATGTGTATCAGTGTCAGTGCTTTGGAATTTGAGTTTTTGTGTTTATGGTAATTTGATTATGTGTGGGTGATTTGCTTGTTTGAGCTCTTGTTTTCTCTTTAACACTGTTCAGTAAGAGTTAAGCAAATGGTTTAGGTGGTTAATGTAAGCGAGCAAACTAGGCGGATCACCTAAGCAAGGAGGACTGGCGAGAACTGATGGCGTGAATTGCCAACGCACAATTTAAACTGTTAAATATTAGAAATACCGGAAATGCTGCTTGACACTTCTAACGCCTGCTTCCCTCATCGAATCGCCGCCTGCCACACTACACCACGTCCCCTCCTTGACCGAATCTCATGTGAGTTTTAAAACCCACGTCCCCTCTTGTCAATCTACGCGATGGCATCTACAGCAAATGGGCACATACCCAAGGTTGAGTTCATCGAGCATCAATCCACCCACTAGCCACATGTGTAAGGCACGAGATATAAGGAACATCACTAGTAGGCAATTCTTTGTGAAGTTCCCAACCTAAGTGATTTGAAATTAGACAACTGCCTCAAATTGGGTTACCACCTCCGACACAGAAATTACCTTCATGTTGTGGTCGATGGAGATGAACGTTGTTAGTTCGTTCGAAATGGGTGGCACTTGGGCACATGTTGGGGTTCATGATGGAACCCCCCACCACTTTTGGAACACGAATTAATCACTTCATGGAATTTGTTGCAGATATCGCAGTGCTACTAGAAGTTGATTAGGATGTAGATATAACCCATTACCAATGGTACACTAGTCTTCGACTTGTCGTTAAAGATGACCTTGCCATTCCTTACCGCAAGTTCTTCTCGATCTTTGAAAACGTATACCCAATCCTTTTTTCTTAGGAATTGGACTTATTAACAATGATGATCTGTACCATTCATCGTTTGTGATGGGTTGTTCGAAGGTATTCTGTATTTACAGGAGACATCCCAACAAAAATAGTTGGGAAGTCAAAGAGGCAACAAAGGAGGATGAGGTGGTCGAAATGGAGGCAAGCACTATAACAACTCAAGACACGTTCATATTAGATTAATCCAATTAAGGGACGGTTCAACCCTAATAGTTGATCCTAGGAAAAGCCATTGGAAATCATCCAAAACACAAGAAATGACGCCTAGTTCAACACGCCAAATTGGGCCAGTTGACCAAACTGGGCTTAGGGTGCTAAAATGGTAGACCACTGTGACCATGCTTGCCTGGAAATCCACCGCAGAGTCGCACTAGAGGGAGGTAGTCACAACCATGCCAGTATAGCGAAGGCGCAAGATAAAATAAAACAAAAAAAAATGGAGTCGTCACTTAATTTTTTAAGGAAAAGATGAGGAAAACCACAAACAAACTACAAAAAGACGAATGCATATGATGCAAACAAAAAAGACAGATGTCTACAAACTAGAGGATAGGTAAAGATTCCTGTTACGCACAAGGAAGGTATTAGGCACCCTCGTGCTCCCGAGAAACTCGATCTTTCTAGTCTGATTCACTTGCTAGAGGTTGAATGAATGCTTACTAAGCCTAGATTTCACTCTAATTATAATAATATGAATACCAAGCCAAGAGTAGATAGATGTGCAATATGCATGCAAAAAATGCGAAGAAAACCACACGAAATGACAGAATAATGAAATATGAAACAACAAAGAAAATCACATGAAATGACGATGTTTTCGGAAAGAATGGCCCGAGAAATCATACCAACCTCAAGAGAATTAAAAATGCGATCGACCCAAATCATCAGAATCATAGAAAACATCATGGAAATCAAATTGGAAAAATTGTAAAGAAGTTTGCGTAAAACAGGTAAATGATGACATGTGAAGAAAATCTCATAAAATGACGATGTTTTTGGAGAGAATGCTCTAGTAAATCATACCGATATCAAAAAGATCAAAAGTTGGGTCAACCCAAATCGTTGGAATCGTGAAAAATGTTATAAAAATCAAAAAGAAAAATAATCTGCAATTGGGACAATGTGGGACTTTTGGTCAGTTAATGCATACCTTCGGGCAATGAAATCCAAATCAAATCAAAAAATTTGAAAATGTGGAATAAAGAGAATCAAATCAAATATCAAACGAAGGAGTCCGAAAACGGGTTGGGAAAAAATCCACGTAAAAACACATAGAATGTAGGCTTACTCAAAAAGGATGGGATAATGTGCAAGTGCGATGAAAACTATGTAAAATGTATGAAAATGTACCTAAACGTGTAGAAAATGTTGAGGAATGATTTATG
This sequence comes from Posidonia australis, assembly GCA_024699735.1. NCBI lineage: Eukaryota > Viridiplantae > Streptophyta > Magnoliopsida > Alismatales > Posidoniaceae > Posidonia > Posidonia australis. Next base: position 2,225 of record JAMKQA010007962.1, on the reverse strand, counting down.
CAGAGATTATGCATGACTTAGTGCAAAAACTAACATGCATGTGTGTGAATTGATGGCACGAGGGCGACTGGGTAATTTCACATAACTAAGTATGATGAATATAAGCATATGCATGATGCATGGTATAATATATGCAAAATGTATACAAAATGTCAAAAAAAAGTTGTTTACAAGGAAACAAGAAAAGGGACAAGGTTTTAAATACGAGAAAATGATATAAACATGTTAAAGGGCAAGATCAGGGATTAAAATGCAAAATTCAAGAAAAAGAGGAAACCATGATTAAAGTATATTCAGTGACTTTTAATCTTTTATTATAGTGTGCAGGCAATGGATTAAATGAAAAATATGGCACTATGGTGTGAGATGTGTGTAAAATGAATCTTGGTAATTTCCTGAGAATTCAGGGTCTAATGCGCAAAATTCACACAAAAACTGCAAATCTGACCAAAATATGAAATCAAAGATCATTTTACAATGTAAACATGATTTTTAAGTGAAAACTATATATAAATGCGAAATTATAAATATAAGAATTGAAAAATGTCAAAAATAAGTGTGAAAACAATTAAAACCCTAAATGATGAATTTGAAATTAATCTAAAGACGTGGATGCAAATTTCCTACACTCAATATGTGGATGCTTTGAATTCAAGGATTTACATGCAAAATTTTAGGAGTTAAATGTGATGAAAATTAGACTTTTATGATAATCAGTGTGATTATGAGGTCTTTCAGGGTTCAAAGTGCGAAGTTTACAAAGAAAACTCATTCTAACAAAGTATTGGGGGCATGATGCAAATGGGTAGGACTTAGTTGCAAAAAAAACAAGATTCCAGGGGCTTAAGTGTGAGAAAACAAATATTTACATGACTGAGAATGAAATTAAAATTAAACAGGGTAAAACATGCAATATTTATAGTGAAACAAAAGAAATATAATTTTAATTTAAAGTACAAGGGCTAAAAAGCAAAAACCAAAGATCTAACTGCAATGTATTTTAAAAATTATATAAATGTTAATTAAAAAAACGTAAAACCTATCAGCCATCGTCGGCGACCGCCTGGGAGGTTCATCTGAGCTCTCTCGACGACTGATCGGCGATCTAAAGGGTGGAGGAGTTGGAGGAGGAGATGGGAGAGATCCAACGACGTCGATCAAGCCCTCGACAGTCGGAACAAGCCGTCGACCCCCCTATCGGTGTTCTTCTCCGTTGACGGGACCCCAACTGCACCGCGTCCAGAGGCGACGGCTCGATGCGATGAGGATCGGAGAGGCTTCGAGGGGGCACAGTGAGGCTATAGGAAGCCGTGGGCGAGGTTGGAATGGCTTAAGGCGCTATCCCCGTCGCGGACTTCGGTGAGACTCCCTATCGACATCAGGGGAGGTGTTGCAGCGACGGAGGTAGTCCAAAGGAGACCGGAAGATCGTAAGGGAGCTCTCGGTGGCGACGTCCTAGACAGGGTGTTGACAGAACGCTCCACCCACTCAGTGGGTTCGACGACAGCGACCTAAGGTTGTAGGGGGCGACAGTGACATTCTCCTGGCCACGAGAGGCCAGGGAAGCCTCTCCTAAGCGATGAAGCTCAGGGACAAGAAGGAGGGAGAGGGAGGGGAGGCCTTAGAGGCCTCTTCCCACCGTTGGAGTCGCGGGCCTCACCGGAGCAGGTAAACCCACCACTGGAGGGGACGGTGACGTCACATAGGGGGGCTAATCCACGCGAAATCCTACCAGAAGATTCGATAGGGTCCTACTGAACTAAAGGAACACAATTCAAAAAAAGAAAAGGGAGAATTACCTGAGGATGAACTGGCTGTCTCCTTGTGTGTCGAGGACAGTGCTCCGATCGATCGCTCTGGCTGCGGCGTTTCAAGGGATTTCGAGACTAAAAAAGGGCTGGAGGAGGTTCTCTAGAGGCGGAGAAATTGCTAGGGGCTCTCTTTGGGTTTCGTCGGTGATTCGCAGTGGACTGGAAGTGGTGTCCCTGGATTGACGGTGGCGACCCTGGGTTGACGGTCGCGAGGTGTTTTATACACTTGTGAAGACCTCCCACACCGTCGATCTTCTGTCTAGGGTTTGTTGGATACTAAAGCTTCTCTAGAGGGGGGTGAATAGAGATTTTCCGGTTTTAATTAACTCTTTGTAATTTATTATGCAATCTGAAAGTATTTAAGATTTAGCATACAAACATTCAATCACAAAGACACCAAGAATTATAGTGGTT
>JAMKQA010007961.1:0-28984 GCA_024699735.1 Posidonia australis | reverse complement strand
AGAGGGTGGAGGAGGGGGCGCCAGAGGGTAGGGAAACCGTTTGTGGTGGTGGTAGGGGCAGTCGGTCGGCGAGTCGCCGGCGGCAGGGAGATTTTCGGTCGACGGCACTGTAGATCTAGGGTTTTTTTTGTTGTTGTTGTCGTTGTTATAACCTAAGCTCTGGATACCATGTAGAGTTTGTGGAAAAGAAAGAGAGATAATTCTATTAGAGAGAGAGCATTACATATTTATAGAGGTCTAAAGAATACCTCTAATTGGATATGCCTAAACGGATATCTAGTAACTCGTTAAGTTATATAAACTATAGAATTAATAATACTAATAATCCCCATCATCATACTTTTATGAAAATTAATCTACAAAATTTCAAATATTTTCAAAATGCCTTGGAAAAAAAATTAATCCATTGCACTTAAATAGGATCACAAGAATAAAAGGCCATGTATTGTCCTTAACTTAAGGTGTGACACCATGACGTTATCTCTTCCCACCTGCCAACTGTATTCATGGCTTTTCATGGCTTTTTGACAAATCTTAAAAAGCACATTAACAACAATATCTGATAAAATTGGAAATAAAAGATCTCCTTTCTTCAGGTCCACTGATTTCATTTAACTGAGGAATCATATTAAGTCATACATCTTCAAAAAAGGGAATTTATAAAGCCAATAGCTTTGCGAAAATCTACTTTTGAAAACAATCCATAAAGATTGAGTATCTTGAAATCAAGGACATACTCTTCAGCCAATGCAAAGCTACTGGCCAACCGTTTTTGCTCTCAGAGAAGTTGATTGTTCATGACATTTACCAACCACACTAACCATATGTTGGTGAGAACTTTCCAGGCAATCTTCAGGATGTGTCAAGGGCACACGATTTTCCAGAAAAATGGTTGCTGTGGGTTCAAAAGATTTTGGTGTTAGGAGGGGGTTTAGTTCTTGTGAATAATACCTTAAGCGTTTTTTCTTCCATAAAGTAAGGGAGTGAGACAATTGATCCACTTTCTCCCTTGTTTTTTAATCTAAGGATTATTGTGTTTGATAGAGTATTGGCGAATGGTTGTTTGAAAGGTTGGAATATTGGTAAAAATTCTGTAAACGTGTATATTTTGCGGTATGCAGGTGATACGTTATTATTTTGTGATGGTTCCAAGAAGCAAATGATCCATATCAAGTTTGTACTGAGGATTTTTGAGATGATTTCATGTCTCAAAGTAAACTTTAGTAAGAGCTCTATCATGGGTGTGCATGTTTAAAAGGAGGTTCTGGTTGAATTTGCTTCTCATTTGAATTGCAGAGTTGAGGATTTGCCAATCATATATCTTGGGTTGCCACTTTCTGTAGGAAAACCTAGGAAAGTGGATTGGAGATTTCTTTGTGAGATAATGGAAAGACGATAGGAAGGTTGGAAAAATAAATATTTAAGTTTTAGGGGAAGATTCATTCTTCTGAAAAGTGTATTGTCTAGTATACCTATCTTTCATCTGGGTGTTTTTCATATTCCTAAAGCTTTGGTGGATGTAATGGAAAGAAAGTGCAGGACATGGTTATGGCAAGGCAGTGGGGCAGATAATAAGGCAGTACACCTTGTTAACTGGGCTGAGACATGCAGGCTTACCAACCATGAGGGATTGGGAATAAGGTAGATTGGAGTATTTAGTGATGCTTTATTGGCAAAGTGGTTGTGGAGGAAGGAGTTGAATAATAACGTATGATGAAAGGTGGGTATGGGAGAATGGCCCATACCACTTTTATGATAAGCACACAAATATTTAATAGCCTCACCACCTGTCCCAGAATTCCAAAAGGCATCGAAGAGTCTCATAACATCCTCTGTGATCACATCCTAAAAGCCTTGAAGAACAATCAAGGGAAACTGTCTTGCCAAGACAGTTTTTACCCTCTATATGTTAAACAACCTTATGAAATCTCTTCTATTAGGAAAGGAAACAAAGATCCCAGTCCTCCCTTGGAGAATTTAGGCAAAACAAATCTTTACCTGTCATGGGCTTCCAACTTCTTTGTCTAGCAAAAATAAATTTGAAATGATTTGATTGGGCCACCACCACACATTTCCACCTTCTACTCAAATATCTTCCACTGTATTTCTCAAATCCACGTTGATGCATACACTGATGAAAGAAAGTAGTGTTGCTATCTTGCCTAAAGCAAGATCTCCCTAAATGCTGTCTCCATTAAATCTCTTCCTTAAGAAGTATCTCTTAGAAAAGAATAAAGAACATTCCGTTCAACTCTGATTCTCATTTAAAAATCCCTTAACTTCTTTTTAATCAAGTTGCCTGGATCTGCCAAATGTTGATCTTTGAGCTCCCTTTGTTCTTTCATCTTTTGTTTACTGCAACATTGTAGAGTAATTTACATGTGTCACGTTTTCATAATCATGTGACCTGGAGTACCCTCCACTACCGAGTCACTGTCTGTCACGTTGCTTCAATTATTTCATGACAATCACCTTCCTTGAGCCATGATGTCTCAAACTAAAAGAGCCAACAAAAGAAACACAAGAAATATGATTTGAGCATGGTCTGGAAAGACACAAAAATAAAAAACTCCATCAGAAACACCATTGATTAGTAAAGAGAAGAAGGTTTTGGAAATTATTCTAGGTATACCTATGCATAACGGTCCTCCATTGATGAAGATACCAACTCAAGATCTTTAATGCGAGTTGAGAATGCATGCTTGCCTTTCGCCCATTAACATTGCATCCCTGTGTTCTTCCCAGCAATGAACCATATTAAAGTATCACTATACCATCCATTGCAAAGTAGTGGGATTGAAGCCCCTCTTGTAAATTCGATATACCCACCAGAGATGGAGGTCCATAAACCACAGTCCGTGGTACGTCTTTATAATAAGCCACTCTTTGCCACAAGAGATGTTGTTCGATGTGGCACACGTGACAACCAGCTTGTGTAGAGTCCTGAGCACTAAAATTCCACCCAATCTCCCAACTGCCTCAACAAAATCCTGCATATCTGATTCCCCACTACTGTTGCCCAGTAACTCTGCTTCAGTAGGAACATTTAACTTAGTCTCTTGTAAGTTGTAACAAAACCATCTCAAAGTCATTCCTCACAACAATCTCTGCAAAAAAAGTAAAAAGACTTTTTCCCTTCCCCATTCAAGGCCCATATATTCCAGTGTACGCACTTCATGTCAGACCAATCCAAGGGTTATGGTAATTTGGATTATAGTAAGCTTCCAATTGTATATTTATTATTGCATGGATCTGTAATGTTAAAACATGCAAAAAGCATGGATCTGTAATGTTAAAGCTTGCAAAAAAAAACCCATTACTATGGGCGTCCGGAAGCTAGAAAAATGTTTAGTATAGGCACTCCTTCAGCCATATGGGTCTGTTTTGTTTTTGTTTTATGGCATTCATAAAGTTCCAAATATATCTTCATCATCATATGCTTTAAACAAATTTGTAAATCATCCTTAGTCTTTCTTAATCTTTGTAGTAGTTAAATTATGTACCATTTTGCAAGGATCTCATGACTTGTAGATGTGATTAACCTTTTTATATTCCTCTAGCTAATAATGCTTGACGAGGGCATCACTAGGTTGACTATTCGCTGCCTTAGTGGGAGTACAGAGAATGAAAGAGAGTTTGCAGTGAAATTATTGCTTGAGTTTTCTTTTTACGAGGGATTTTGTGCTAAACTAGCATTGGAAAAAGGGGCCTTGCTACTTCTTTCAAGCATGGCGGAGAATTTGGAATATCCCACCTTATCTAACCTTGCTGAAGAAGTCCTGAAAAACATGGAAGAAATAGATGAGAATGTCCAGCAGTTAGCAGCTGCAGGAAGATTTAGACCTTTACTTGCACTACTTTCTGAAGGTATGCCCGGTATCACCATAATTTTATTTGTGAAACTACAGAGAAAACCTTTTTCTTGCATAAGTTTTTGTTTGGAAGTTGAAACTTCTGTTCCACTTCAATGCTGTTGAATCTAAAGATAAATCGAAACTTCTTTTTAAGGGCATATTTTTCTTATTTCTGTAAGTCTTTTGTAAGAGATAAATTGTTTAGCAGCATTGATTGAAAATTTTATAGCTTTTATAAATTATTACTAGCTGATGGTTGCTGGCCATCATTTGCTCACCATATGGTTCTTTAGTCAATGAAAATTGTAGTTAAAGAACTTGATTTGTAATATGTAAGCTGGGTGTTGTGATGTGGAAATTAATTTTAAAATAAATATGAAGACTGTCAAATTTTTAGGGTTCCCATTGAAACCGCATTTGTGAAGATTAATTATGTCTTATTGTGGAAATTTTATTATACATCTTGACATGAAATTTTGGGAGATCTTGGTGAAGTGTATGGCAGTTAAAGACAATTTGTTGCTGCCATCTTTCTTTTTTACATGTGAGAAATTATATGTTCTCTTACTATTATGGCAAGCCTCTCACATGCGGGGATAAGGTTGCACACACATGGACCCTCATCAATCTCCCATGTACCTCATATCAGTGGGAGCCTCAAATGTATACATGAAGTTTAATATATTAACTTGTATTTCAAGTTTTCAACTTCATTTCTTAACATTATCCTTAGATCTATATATCTATCACTTAATATTCTTCTGAACTTTAGGTACAGAAGCTGCCAAGATAAAGGCGGCATCTCTTGTTGGGACAATGACTTTGGAAAAGAATGGTAAAGAACGTATTGCAAGGCATGCTGGTAAAATGCTCATTCACATGCTTTCAACCACCCCAGAAGGGACTATGTCAAGTTTGCAGGCCTTGCTCAATCTTTCAACCTTCGATGATAATGCTACAATTCTTGTTGATTTTGGACTTATTCCAGCTCTTACTAAAATAATATTTAAGCAAGAGGATGACGGCTGCTTACTGACTATGCTCGAATTGGCAACATTAACACTAGCAAATATTGTCTCGAAGTCTGGACATTGGGAATTGTCACCTGCACACAAGGATGGTCATCCATTGCAGTCAGAATTTATTATCTGCAGACTTTTGGAGCTTCTATCTCATGAATCCTCTAAATGTCAAGTGGCAGTTCTTCAGATTCTTTATGGAATTGTATCATCTCCCCAAGCTGCAGGTATGATACTTGATTCTTTCGAAATTAATAGCTGCAAGATGGTCATTGGATGTGGACTTGACAAACTTTTTCTTTGTAGCAATTCTTGAGTCTGTTTATATACTTTTTTCTGTGTAGCCATGGTTTTTAATTAGTGGTCACCATGCTTTATGAAATCATATTGTTACCTCTATACTGTTGCAATGATATAAACAATTTCATGAAATAAATTTTTAATACTGTTTTGGGGACCATAGCAAAAACTTATTATAGTACAGAAATGCCTTATGTCAAGTGAAATAATTATAGTGAAACAGATTTCACGAAGGACCATAGCAAAAACTTTTTCCCCATTGCTAGACAGGAAGAAAAGATTAAAACTTGCTCAACCTCCTATCCATTGTAATAGTTGAGTCTGTGAATATAGTACAAACAGATGAAGTAATCCTAGACAAGTGGATCCTGGCACATATTATAGACTAAACTTATCTGATACATGTTTTCCCCCCTGTTTTTTTTCAAATATGTTAATTGAATTAAGCATAAAACACCACAAGAGGGTTATTTTCCTTCTCCATATTATATAAATACATTTTGCTAGAAGTATGGTTCTATCTGTTCAAAACTACTGTAATGTCTGTGCCCTGATTCTTGACCATCCCTTCGACACTGGTACCATATGTCACAACGTGGATATGTTTACTGGTGTGTGCTAGCCAGTGCAAAGTATGGGACACAACATCACAATCATCACCATTGTCTCCCACTGCTACAACCTGACACTATTAGGGTTCATATGAAATAAGAGAACCACATGCCTTAAAGAGACTCAGCAAGTAGGTCATACCTCACACGATGTGTCTGGTCCAGCAAATAAATTACTTTAATGTGGTTCAACACTCTACTCTCTTTTTATGTGATTATGTCATATAGATTTGTTCAAATAGGCCTGGTCCCTGACTCTCTTCATTGGACCGCTATAATGTACCACTTGGTGATAGTTTTACACTTTGTGATTAGGCCACTTCAGGCTTACTCTGGCTCCAAATCTGTCTTTACACATTTTTTGAAAAAGCAAGCAGAAAGAGATTCCTTTTAAATGACATTTAAATCTAAATAAATAATCCTGTACCCGTGTCCATAACTTGTACCCATAAAATTAGAAAGGATACATGCATGGATGAGTCTCAAACATAGAAAATTAGAGATACTTGTATCAGTGGCAGTGCCTTAGTATGTATCTGTATCAAGACATCATGGATGATGGATCAATATAAAATCTCATTTCTCATTGTTCCTTTAAATTGTTGTGTTTATTTTTTAATTCCCTTTTGTTTAGCAGTTATATGAAATAAGGTGGCAAACTGGCAATTCAGAAGACTGAATTATCAAAAAAGTAATTAAACAATCAGAATTTACAAATTGAGAGGCATATATTCTGCAAGGGAAGCCTGGTTCTGCTTGGAAAGCAGGCTTGCAAAAAGTAAAATCCAAGCAATTTAAAAAAGAATGTAGTTTTGAACATTTTGTTGGTGCTGTGATTAATCCAAACTCTACGAACTCCACTCAACTTGGTTTAGGCATCATTTAGTCTACTTAAGATCATGTGATGGTGTACTTTGTATTGCCTTCCAATCCTCCTATCTTGAATTTGGATCCTACCTGGTTCATTAAAATAAAGTTGAATATTTACTGAAGGAATTAGGTATTGGGAAAGAGAGAAAGATAATATAGTTTATCAACCTCTACCTCTATGCATAGAGAGGTAGGGAAGAAGTACAGATAAAGACATAATAGGGAAAGGACAAATTTTAATATGCTAATTATATTTTAGCAAAAAATCTAATATTTATATTCTAGTTGTGTTCAAAAACTTAAATACTGATGTATTGTAATATCCTTAACTCCTGTGTCATAGTAGAAATATTAATAGCATGAGTTTTCTTCTTGAATTTCATGTGCATAGATCCTGGCCTCTTTCTCTGGTGGCATACTCTAGCCCTTGTTATCTGTTGTCCTCCAGTGCCATTTAATGAGCTATTTTAGATTATTAGATCATTTCGGACATGTCAACTGGCCATATTATCCCCTTCTTACATGACTTCGATTTGTTCAGACATGGCAGCAAGTCACATAAGAAGTGGAAATGGCCTTAAGACTATAATACCATTTCTTGAACATCCAGAAGGCGAGCATAGAATTTATGCATTAAGACTTGCTTGTCGATTATCTAAGAGACTGGGTGAAGATTTGGCAGAAGAGCTGAGAGCTTTCGACAAGATATCCATTCTTAAAGGGAAATTACTGGACATCCAATGCTCAGATGGTGAGAAGTCTAAAATAACATGCATACTCGCTAACCTTTCCTTCTCAGATCATGAGATTGTTAGTATCCTTGGGACTGATCTTCTGAAATGGTCTGTCGGTAATCTCAAAAAGCAGCAGTCGCCATCTTCTAGAAGTCAATCCCGACGTTCTACAAATATGGCTGAAGGCCTTGTTGGCATCTTATTGCATTTCGCTAAGAGCCATGACCCAATAATACTAGACATTGTTCGTGAAAATCATCTCTTGGCTGTTTTTGTTGAACAACTACACATTCATTCACCTGCAAGAGTAAAGCAGCGAGCAGCCCTTGGGCTAAAGTACCTATCTGAATCTTCTGGCATGCCTAATGTAATACAAGGAATGGAACCTCAACCTCATGGTCTTTGTGCACCACTAGTTTTACTGTGTGGCAAGGCATCAATAGTCTCTGTCCGTTGTCCTTTTCACAATGCTGCATGTGAAGAGGGCAGTACATTTTGCCTGTTAAAGGGAGATGCAGTCAAGCCATTGATTGCCCTCATGAATGATGAGAGCACTGATGTCCAAATAGCAGCAGTAGAAGCATTGTCCACTCTTGTTTCAGATGCCAGGGGCCTAAGATCTGCTGCTTCTGAGCTAGAGAATGTCGGTTTATTTGATGCAGCAATTGAATTATTTAAAGATGTACGGCCAGGAGAGCTTCAAGCACGGGTTATATGGATGGTGGAAAGGTTCTTGAGAGATGAAAACCTTGTCCAGGAATATTCTTCAGATCAAGCTCTGGTCAGAGCATTAATTGAAGCATTTAAACATGGAAACACTGACACAAGAAGGCATGCCCAGGACGCCCTTACAAATGTGAGGCAGTTGTCTGGTGCAGGTGGAAGGAATTCGGGTCGTGCCCATGGAAGCCGGACCAGCCGTTGAGCATTATTATGTATAGTCAGGCAACCCATGCATTTTTTCTGTTATTCAAAGCTTTATTCCTCTTGGTTGAAATAATATAATAGAAATCAGCATGAATAATTACCACTGTGAGTAATGTATAAGCTTAACTTGTAAAACGAGGGTCGATTATGTAAATTGATGTTGATTGGTGCAAAATATAGATGGTCATATGCAAAAATGAAACCATTACTGTAAATATGCCATTTATTCAACTATATTCTTTTCTTATTGCAGGAAAGAAATCGTGGCATTGTTATACTTACATTACACAAGCAGCGATATACAAGATCTCAAAGCATAGTCAAGTAATGATTGTGCTTGCTCAGCAAAGAGTAAAAATTATAATCTGAATGTTATATCACTGTGGAAGGTTAGATAGCTGCTCTGAGCTCCAGGTCAGTATAAAATTCATAAAATTTTATTTAGCTCTTTGGGGTGCTTTGATTAAACACAGATTGAGGTGATTATAAGGAACTGAAGTGGGAAAAGGAAAATCCCTACTTAGTCAACATGCAACTGTTTTTCAATTTTCTTTTCTTGTTGCGGGAAGGAAATCATGGCATCGTTATACTTATATAACATAACACAAGCAGGGATATACAAGACCTTAAAGCATAGTCAAAGTAATGATAGTTTGTGCTTCCACTGGAAAAGCAGAGCGAGCATTATAATCCAAGTGTTATAGACTCAGGAAGATTAGATAGCTGCTCTGAGCTGCAGGTCAGTAGAAAATTCATAAAATTTTATTTAGCTCTTCGGAGTGGTTTGATTAAACACAGAGTATGGTGATTATAAGAAACTGAAATGGGAAAATGGAAAATCCCAATTGAGTCAATATGCAATTCTTTTTCTTTCACAGTATGAAATCCAGCTTTAAATAAATAATACACACCGTTTGATAATTATTGCAATGAAAAGCATCAGCAGGTTTATATTTATTTGGATTTCGAATAGTATTATCATCCTGCTGAGACGTTGGGTTATATATGAAATGAAGGGGGAGAACGAAGTGCAGATAATAAAATTCATGCTCATTCAACCTTTTTTATTGTTTTTGTTATGATATCTCCCATCTTTTTTAAAAATGGTGAGTGGTTTGAGTGGTGGGATTTCACCTGAGTGTATGTTTGAACCTAGAATCTCCTTGCTTTTAGGGAGAACATTTCTAAGCTATGCTGCCGCTACATAGGTCTGAAATTTTCATTCTTATACACTGCAAGTAATGTGGCACCATCGTTCTAGTTTATCGGTTTGCATCACAATATGTTTGTGCTCGTGTAGGGATTTTGTTTGTGAAGGTAGACTACAATTAATTGGGAAATGAATGATTCTATTTGTTACAGTTTTAAAGGTACACCACCATTACAATTAATTGGGAGGTATACTGATGCAGCTCTTTCTCATTAGGTAAGGATCCGAGCGTCACCACTCTTCACGTGTCGAAAGCCTCGCTGCTACGAGGAAAGAGAGGTCAAAAACTTCAGGTCGGAGGGGTGATGGAAGTTCTTGCCTAAGTCAGAATTGTACCAGTGAGCGTGGTGGAAATGGATGCTTGAGATACGTCCCTTACATGTTAGGGACAACCCTATATATATATGTTGAGGGTGTTGACTTCTTCATGCTCTAGTGTGGCTAGGTGAGCATGGGCGGTAGGCCTGAGACTGCTCTCATTCCTTTAGTGGGATGGGGTGTGTCTTGCCTCGGCCTGTCTTCCCTGCTGCCAGATGCTCCCCCGGTGTCATCAATGCGTGTGTGTATTTTTATCTAAATTTAATTTATAAAGATGTAGTCAAACCAAATACAATTTTGAAATTACTTTGTCATAGAATTGAATTTAGGAATGCAAATATATGGATTTTAACCATCAGATGAAAATGTAAGAATGGGACACGTTAATGCTAAGCTTATGGCAAAACTTCGACCTAGTAAAACTATAACCAATTATTTTATACCCTATATTTCGTTCTTAAATGTGTTACATTTAAATCTTAACAGATACCTTGAAGCTTAGTTTTCCTTGCATGAGACTCCATGCATATTGTGCAAGCCAGGGGGTAGTGAATGTCTTGAAGCGCAGTGGAACACAAAACATGCTCCTTGCATCTCCCGACGTAAAAGTTTGTAATTTATTGCTCTTGGTCGTATGTTTTTGTCCCATGACCGCCAATCAAATTTACATGGTTGTGTTCATGTCACTCCCCATCGAGCCAAACTTTTTTGGATTTTGATATTCAGAAGCATTGGAGCATACGGTCCATGTCTTCTTATCCTTAAATATTCTGCCATCTCTATCTCCACCAATGAGGAGTAGAATTGCTGATAAGATTATCATGATCATTTTTTTGGTTAGTCAAGATAATGTTTTCCATTCTATCATGATCACTTTGCCATGGACGGTATATTTTGAATTTCTTATCACTTGATGGCAGTTCTCATGGTCAAGTGAAATATATAATAAATGTCATTCACCGATCTCCAAAAAAGAAAAAAGAGATATTGTTTTCCATTCTTTTCTCGTTAGTTCTTTTTTTTTTTTGTGGTCAGGCGTATCCTCTTCACATGTTTTAACATTTGTGGCGTGTGCTAGGCTTCTAGCCATTAAAATGGGCATTTTCAGCAAGAAGAGGCTAACAGGAACTTTGAAGAAATATGCCTAAGCTGGTATAAGACTTTTGATGAATCAAAAGGAAATCATATGTTAACGGAAGAAAAATACGTGTAATTGTTAGGTTCACACGGTATGATGCATCAATTGTTCACGTGATATCGAGAATGCTTGTTTTTTGGTAAAGAAGATCACAGATACTTGCTGAAAATGGAAGGGCATGTAAAGGGTTGTAATTGATTATCTTGAGTATATTCAATTATTTCATTTGTCCCGACGGTCAATTATATCTTTGTGGTGGAAAACAATGAGGCATTGTGCATTGTGATTTCCTATTAAAAACAATGACGCATTATCCATTGTGTTGGGTTGCTATGTTCTATGTTTTCCTAGTAATGCCCATAGGCAGCTTCCTAAAAAAATGGCATTGATCCCTGGCAGAGGCGGTGAAAACTCTGCAGGTTGCAACCTACCATTTACCTATCCTCAAAAGAAAAAGCAGAGATGCGGTGTCGAATGGAGTCTCTCTATTTGCATGTGGAATTGTAGACCTTTCTAAATATCAATCTACGTTACACTTGTTACGGATCCTTTACTGTCAGTTATTTGCAATGCTTGCAATGATGGACTAACATGAGATTGAAATCAAGTACCTTCTGTGATTTTCTCTGGACCGATATAGTCATATTTACGTTGGAGAAACACAATTAAGTAACAATCCAAATTAGATGGAATGCACCTTTTTCATTTTTTTTCTGTTCGTAAATGCACTTTTTGCATGTTGTTATATGATCAATTACATAAACAAATTTATCTTGTACCTTTGAGAAGGATAGTTTGCTAACTACATCGAGAATATAGCAAAACATGAACGTAGAAAGAGAGCAAAGCCCAATTTTGAAAATTCATACGGAAGGATCATCTAGAAATCGACTGTTACTCTAGTCAACACCATTATAGGATGCAATTTAACCGATATATAATTTTCCCTAGCTCCTCTTATTTGGTCCATCCTTTGATATATGTGGACAGAAATGTAAATAAAAATATACATTTCTTTTTGCAAAAGAAGTCCTAAAGCTTTCTAAGAATGTCCATGACTCCATGATGTGTTTCTTATTGGTTTAGATGCTTAGTAAACTATTAATAATAATACTATAAAGTCGTTTTACGCAGAGACAGGAAGGACTCAGATATGATTAATTAGTTGGTACAACAGTGGTAAACACCACAATTGGTGTCGTTTAGGCATTTTGAATACTATACATACTGTCATGTTGTGAATCATGCAGGGAAGAGCGTGGAACTCATGTCTTCTTTTCAGGTTTAAATCTCACGAACCAACCACAGGAGGCAAAAAAAAAGAGAGTGATGGGGGAGGAGAATAGTTTCCACACCACTGTTTGCAAAAACACTGAATATATGTTACATACACTCGTAAGTTGAAACGGCAATGACCTTCAAAATAGATGTATGACATGGAAATGAATTGAACTGAAACACTTACGAAGAAAAACTGAAAAACTGTTGAAGAAAACATGAGAGATGCGTCTTTGCTATGGAGTGCATACTGGTGAATGAAAGATACATACCAACCATCCAAAGAACTAATATATGTTACATACACCTGCCGGAGCAAGAAAATAAAGTGCAAAACAAAGAGATGCTAAAACAAGGAGGGTTGCACATATATGACACCTGTACACAAATTGAAATATGCACATAATCCATCAGAAAGAACCAACCCTATGTGAACTAGGAAAGTAAATACAAACATTGAGAGATAAATTAAAAAAAACAAAGGACATAAAATCTTTATGAGTTACCTTCGAGTAAAAACTTTTCATAGGTATCCTCTGACAATTGTCCCATCATATCACAATGGGAGTCATTGTTGGCTTATTGCATGTCGTTCCTCCGTCGTAACCTAACCCTAGATACACTACTAAGCAACGCAAGTGCACAACTAAGCATGGATGAGCAGCATAGAAATTCTCTTAATAAACGTTTACGACTGTTGTAGGTTTCTTATGGTTATCTTGAAACGTTTTCTTCCATATTTTGTAACATTCTGGACATATTGTTTTCTTAATGGTGGTTTTCATAACTAATAGGATTAAAATCAATACAACTTATCGATATCAAAAAAAAAAAAAAAAACTGTTGTAGGTTTCTCAACTACTTCAACCAAAACAAGCTTGTTCA
The DNA here is from genome assembly GCA_024699735.1 of Posidonia australis. Lineage (NCBI taxonomy): Eukaryota > Viridiplantae > Streptophyta > Magnoliopsida > Alismatales > Posidoniaceae > Posidonia > Posidonia australis. The sequence continues at coordinate 15,840 of JAMKQA010007961.1, read as the reverse complement.
TGAGAACCTCTTTTCCATGGCTTCCATATATAGCTTTAGATAAGTATTATCGTGATCTTGATTTGTCATATAAATAAAATAGGGTTTGTCATATAACACAGCAATAAGGAACGCAAGGAACTGACAATGAAGTAAGTAGTGGGTCCTCGAGTTAGTGGGAGGAAACTAAAGATACAGCAGCTGTTGGGGAGGAGTTTGGCGCAATTATGTATGGGGTGGATATGAAATCCATTAACTTGACACAAATTGTTTATTAAGAGGGTCTGTTAATCGTACTTAGCTTGGCAAAAAAAAACAAATTTTCCTTTAGAGTCATAGATTACGGCGGTTTTCCTGACTACAGTTACTTGAACCCTAGGAGTTAATAATACATCTCTTCCCGGTGGACGCCATCATGGCTTTAACGACAGGTGCATTGTCGTAGGCCCAGTCGACGTTCGAGTTCTCCGCTTCCATCCACACGATGTTGCATCGTATTCCATGCACGGGTTAGTGGGATGTGTTAGCCATTGGGCCACATCTCCTCTCAAGGCCCTACGCCCCCTACCTATATCAAACCCAAAACACCCCCACATCTCCAGATCTCTCTTTATATATATATTCGCCACCCATGAACTCCACAGCACCACCACTACCAGCCGCCGGGAATTCTACCCAGATCGAGAGAATGGCCTCCTCGTGGGAGGAGGAGGTGAGAGCGAAGGCTGCCAGCGCCAATGGCAACGCGAACACCACCACCGTTGCCGGTGGAAAGGAGGGAGGAGGCGAGGAGGTGTTTGATCCTGGCATGAAGCCACCCTTTGGGATGGGGGAGATCCGGGCGGCCATACCCAGGCATTGCTGGGTCAAGGACCCGTGGAGGTCCATGGGTTATGTGGTCAGGGATTTGGTTGTCGTCGCTGCGCTGGCGGTGGCGGCGGCGTGTGTGGACACATGGTGGGTGTGGCCGCTGTATTGGGTTGCGCAGGGGACCATGTTCTGGGCGTTGTTTGTTCTCGGCCATGACTGGTAATTCCTGCTTATGCATTTTTTGAAGTGTTCACTTCTGTTTATGAGTAGTTATGTGATAAAGCTGAGATCTTCGCCTTTTTGGTTTCTGTCGGGATTCTTCTTCTTTTCTGTTGGGGTTGTTTGTTTTAGTTCTGTGTGGATTGTTGTGTTTTTTGTTCCAAGGAAAAAGTAGAATTTTTAATGAGATTCTCTACGGATAGAATTTGGGCCATGACCCAATACTGTTGCAAAACCGTATCTAGTTAAGGATATCATTGTTCTTTATTTTTCTCTTTCTTTTTTTATCGCATGTTTCTGTGTAAGAGACGAGAACTCATCAGATTTCTTCTTCTTCTTCTTCTTCTTCTTCTTTTTTTAACAATAAACTTTGAATTGAGCAGTGGGCATGGAAGCTTCTCAGATAGCAAGATGCTGAACAGTTTGGTTGGACATTTCCTTCACTCCTTCGTTCTTGTGCCTTACCATGGCTGGTATGTTCTCTTACCTAACACACCTGTTTCCCCTGTTCCATTTCCTCTGGTTGTTACATAAACTATTTCAATCATTTTCTGATCTCTGAATTGTTTTCCCAAACTGGTGCAACACTGCAGGAGGATCAGCCACAGAACTCATCATCAGAACCACGGGCACGTCGAGAACGATGAATCATGGCATCCGGTTGGTTAGATGGTTATTTAAATTGAATATCAAAACATCCTAGTTTCGTTTTGATTTATTTGGTTGTCGATACCTTTTATCACTTGTCACAGATACCTGAGTCCTTGTACAAGACATTGGAGGAATCCACTCTAAAGCTGCGGTTCACATTACCTTTTCCCTTGCTTGCTTATCCCGTGTACCTGGTAATGTTTCTTTGCTGTTCTGTTTGTTTTCAAGATTGGTGCTGTGAGTTCAACAATGTTAACCCTTGTTAGGGTAAATCTATCAGACATACACGAACACATACTTCACAACGAAGCATAATTGATTTTCTCGTTAAATACATACAAGATGTTTTTCCATTCTTTTCGCATTCAGCACTAGCTGGGCAGCAGTCTTCTGGATTTCTATCTGCATTAGATATCCAGAAGACTGCTGGCGTGTAGTGTTTGGACATAGAGCCTACTACTTGTGAATGGGCAAAGCCAGGTGCTCTTATTTTGTGACCCATTTCAGATCAGATCAGTTCAGATGTATTAAGGATTAGTTTGTTCTAATCCATATTGAACTCAGTTGTCCATGTTTGTGTTATTCTGCAGTTGTGGAGGAGTCCAGGGAAGAGTGGTTCCCATTTTCACCCGTACAGCAAACTATTTGCTCCAAATGAGAGGCTGGATGTGGTGGTGTCCACTGCTTGCTGGGGAGTAATGGCTATGTTGCTTGCAGGGTTATCATGGCATTGTGGTCCTATGATTGTGCTCAAGCTCTACTGGCTGCCATTATGGGTAAGATTTTTTGCTGTTGCTTTTGCTGTTATGGGCAATTTTTCTTCGTATTGAATTGTAACCCTGAGTAAGTTTTTTTGCTGTTGCTCTACTCTCTGCAGGCTTTTATCATGTGGCTGGACCTCGTAACTTACTTGCACCATCATGGACATCAGAGGAAGCTTCCCTGGTATAGAGGCGAGGTATCTGACCAAGCCAATGAGTATTCTTGATCAGAATTTTTATTCATGCTAAATTCTCAAGTGAAACATGTTGGGAGATTGTATTTATGATTCCTTTCAAATTGGAACCTTGAGTTCCACAGGAGTTAGAATTTTGGGTTAAAATGGAAGTTGTCAATTTTCTCTCTTGTTAAATGATTGGGTCTAATAGTTCTCCCTTTCAGATCCAAAATTGTCTTTTACCATCAGATACAGGAATTTTACAATCTTATTTATTATATATTTCAGCAATGGAACTATCTCCGTGGAGCCCTGACTACAGTTGATCGGGACTACGGATTGTTCAACAGTATCCACCATAACATTGAAACTCATGTCATCCACCACCTTTTCCCCCAAATTCCACACTACAATTTGGTGGAAGCGGTAAGTGTTTGTTATTTAACCAATCACACAGTAAACCTACGAACATAACGCAGAACGTTGGTGTCTGGTCGTTTACCATGTTTTAGAAAATATGTTAGTCAGAGGTAATGACTGAACAATCTATATGATATTATTTTCAGACGAAAGTGGTGAAGCCAGTGCTCGGAAAGTATTACCGACAGCCGGAGAGATCTGGTCCCCTACCATTCCACTTGCTCGGAGTTTTGGCAAGGAGCTTGCGGATAGACCATTTTGTTAGTGATGATGGAGACATCGTCTACTATCAGACTGACCCCCGATTCAACAGTGATGCTGTAACAAAACAAGATTGAACCCACCAAGCACCAACAGAAGAATATTAGACCATTGGTGCCTGGTGTGAAGATAATCTTTACTTTTGTTTCGTTCTCTTTAATTTAAAGCAAAATTGTGGCTGATTGGCATATGTTTCATGCCAACTATCTCTATTTCACTCATCCTTGGAAGCATAGGAATAATATTCCATTGTCTTTGAATTTGGATTGATCATATTCAATCATTTTGTGGCTTTCTTTGATGAATGAGCGCTAGAAAATAGAAATGGCAGTGTCTCTAAATAATTTCAGTGGGGTAGATTCCCTTGAGCACGAGAAAGACAAGGAGAAGGACAACTTAAGAAATAAATAAATGGTATATTTTGGATCTGATCGTCTGCCTTACTTCTTGTGGCACTGAGTTCACGATGCTACTGAGGGAATAGAATCTATATTAGGCTGAGTCTGCCAATCTGCTAAAACAAGGGACCAATGTCTGAATCCCCAAGGATTGCCATGTTCACCAAAAGAAGATAAGTACCACATGGTAATATTCACCAAATCTTTCACCAAATAATGATAGGTCTGCCAACTCAATTTTACTCTGGGAATCCTCCTAGGATTTCAAATTTTATTGTGGAAAAATAGGCATTAAAATCAACACTGAGCTGAATCACAGTATTTATTTATTTATTTAGGAGCAACGTAACTTGCCCAAGTATAACTTGGACTTGGTTGCCAACTGCGTAGACTCCATTAGGAATCTACACTGTTAATACCCCCTGATTTTCCCCTCTTGCTCTTTATTTTCGGATTAAAAAAAAGTAGTATTACCAAGGTCATTACGGCATAGAATATAAGATGACTTGGTAGTAGTTCTAAACAATTGGTTAGATTTACTTATATCTAGACTTAGACTTTTCTTTTTTCATGGGTTTGGGTTCAGGTTTAATTCTATAATCTAAAATTTGGATTCAAATATAGACCTAGACCCATTATCTTTGAAAGCACACACTTTTTTATATCTTTGTATCATACTTTTCATCTCATTATTAGCAAATAAAATATTTTTACACATGAATATGATATAATTCATTCAATTTTTTTATTATAGAGAATTCCTCAAATAGAGGTGGAGAGTACTGTGGTAGGTACACCGGGATGGGATAGATACTTGGATCGTTTGCGTAATTTCTCCTAGAAAATGGTATAATATCTCAGTACATAATGCTAGGCAAACACAACATGAATGAGATTACTAAAAGACAAGACAAGATGCTTAAGGAAATGATTAGGGCTATGATGAAACTTTACCAGTCTCAATGTGTGGTGAAGCTTTAAAAATAGTAGTGCATATTCTAACAAAGTTCTTACTAAATTCATAGAGAAAACTCTTCATGAGTTATAAACTAACAAGAAACCTTGTTTAGGTTACATGCACATTTGGGGATATCCAATTGAAGCAAAAATTTACAACCCACATGAGAAATCTTTGGATTCATGGAAATTAGTGGATACTTCATTGGTTACCTAAAGTGGTCGAGAGGCTACAGATTTTACTGTCTAGTACATACCACAAGAATAGTCAAAACTGATAGAATTGTCTTTTTAAATGATGATTGTGTTAGTGAGAGTATCCTTTGGAATTATGTTTTTGAAAAATCTTAAGATGTTATCATTCCCAATCAGGTTTTTGAGAACAATAATGTTTATCCTATTCAAGAATTTGATGTGTATTTGTCATTTATTGTTCTGATGAACAATACTTCGAAGGTAATTACACTAGCTCAACAATAACCACACGAACAAGCAATTGAAGAGCCTATTATTGATCCACATATTTAGGTTTTACATGAGGATCAAGAGAATAATTTAAAAGATCCAACAAACTAAAGAAATCAGCTATTCCTTCAGATTACATGATATATTTATTTGGTGAGGATATAAGACAAGGGATCGACAATCAAGTAAAGTTTTTACAAGCCATTAATTGTGTGAACTCTGATAGTTGGTTGCAAGTCATGAAAGAAAAGCTTGTCTCCATAGATTACAATTAAGTCTAGAAACTCGTTTAGTTGCCTTTGGAAAAGAACCAATTAGTTGTAAATGGGTCTATATGACCAAAAGGAATTCAAAGAGATCAATTAAACGATATAAAGTCAGACCAGTGGCAATGGGTTTCACACAAAATGAGGGCATTAACTATTACAAGACTTATTCTCCACTTTCCTCAAAACATTCATAAAGAATAGTCATCGCCTTAGTAGCTCGTTTTGATTTAGAGCTACATTAGATGGATGTAAAAACAACTTTCCTGAATGACGAGTTGGAGGAAAAGGTGTACATGCAATATTAATAAGGTTTTATAGTTAAAGGAAAGGATCATATGGTTTATAAGTTAAGGAAATCTATATATAGACTCAAGCAAGCTTCCAAACAATAGTACTTCAAATTTAACGAAGTTATCCTTTTTTTTTAATTTAAGGAAAATATTGTTAATCAATATATATACTTGAAAGAAAGTAAGAGCGAATGGTTATTGCTTGTCCTAGATGTAAATGATATTCTACTTGTAAATACAAGTCTTAATTTATTAAGGGAAACTAAATATTTTCTATCTAATAATATTGATATGAATGACCTGGGTGAAGCCTATAATATTATTGGGATAGAAATTCATTGTAACAAGTCTGTAGGTATGCTCGAATTATCTCAGAAGTCTTACTATCATGTTAAAGAGGTTTTCAATGGAAAATTGTACTCCTTGTAAGGCATCAATTGTACAGGATGATAAATTAAAAAAATTATAAGGACCTCAATTGGATTCAGAAAACTTGCAATAAAGGATAAACCATATGTTGTATTAGTTAGGTTTTTTAACTATGCACAAATATGTATTTGACCAAATTTAACTTTTGCCATTGAATATATGAGAAGATATCAAAATAATCCAGGACTTTCACAATGATATGCTGCAAAGAAAGTTTTGAGATATTTACAAGGAACTCAAGATTTCATGCTCACCTACAAACGATCAGATCAACTAGAGGTCATGGGATTCTCTGACTCAAATTTTACTGGATGAGTTGATACTAGAAAATCTACTTCTATATATATTTTCTTACTTGCTAAGAAAGCTGTTTCATGATCCAATGCCAAACAGAAGATAGTCGTTGCTTTCACATAGAGACTAAGTATGTAACTTATTATATAATATCTTCGCAAGTTATTTGAATATACAACTTTATCACATGCTTAAAAGTCATGGACTCTATAAAGAAACTCATAAAGATATATTGCGATAATGAAGTGACAGTTAAATTCTCTAATAACAATAAGAGTTGTAGTGCATGCACGTATATAAAGATCAAATTTTTAGTTGTAAAGGAGAGAATTATAGATCATTTGATGTCTATTGAGCATATTAAAATTGATTCAATACTGACTGATCTTCTTACAAATGCACCTCTTCCCGGTATCTATAGTGAATATATGCTTAAAATGGGTTAAGTCAGTTCTTTTGAAGTTTTACTTTGATAGTTCAAATACTGATGTACTATGTGATATCACGTTTGATTGATGATTTCTGTTTAGTAGTTCTTATTTTGTTTAAATATTGAACTATTGTTTTATCATTAGATAAATTAAAGAGAAAAAATTTTACTTTATTGTCATGACATGTGTAAGTTTATTTATAAAATATTAACTACTATATAAAGTGTTCAATTGTAATTTCAATCTTAGATATCTTAGTACATAAAAGGAGCATATATTTTGACAATATATTATTGCTATGATTAATATCTACAAGGGTTGTTATTTTTGAATGAAGGTTAATATATCTTGATAAATAATTAGAAAGTGGTCACTTTACATAAAGTTTTGTCTAACATAGAGTAAGTTAGATAAGTCAAGTGAGAGATTTTTAGATCTAAGTCCAAATGTCTAATATATGTGACTCAATCAACTTGATTAGTGGACTAGTTCAATTGTGAGACAAATTAGATTAAGTGGTATATGAGGAATATTATAATACAACTATGGAGTGTATTATAAAAAAGACATTCCTCTAGGATTTCAACACATAACCACGTAACAACTCTTTTACTTTTGCTTTGAGAGACTCTTTTATAGTTACTATAAAGATACGTATGAAAAATACTTCCACATCAAGATCGTTGATATAACTTATTACTTTTTTCATTTGTTTTACATTGTTCGAGATCATTCATGTCTTCAAACATTGGCTTTCTTGTTTGCCTTCATGCATTCCCTTTTATTGGAAGAAGTGCCTTCTCAATTGGTCTGGGCTTGTTTTAAATTTTTTTTCCATTAGAATTTTGTGCTTATGTTATATTTTTCAGAGCTACAATGTAGTTTGCAGTCATGGATTTTAATTTATTTACTAATTTATATGAAAATTGACATTTACACATAAAAAATCATCTATTATTTCCACGTACATTGACTAAATCCATACATTGTTATATTTTTGACTTGATTTCATGTAGGTGTCTATAGGAAAAAAAAATCATGTAGACACCTTATGTGGGGGTAATCTCAATCATTAGATTTAATCAATGATTGTGATCAGTTGAAAATCCTTGGTTTTCTAGATCCTTTCTCTTCTCACTCTTTCCATCCCTCAACGACAACGATAGGCAAAAGAGGAAATGAGGCTAATGGCAGTAGTGGAGGAACCACGAGGTACATAACAAGAGGACTGTGATACACAATGCAGCAACGAGAAGGAGGGAGGGGAGGTAACGATAGTGCACAGTTGGGAGGAGGAGGGAGGAATGGTGGTGTACGATTGGGATGAGGCGACGGTGTACGATTGGAAGGGTGGAGGGAGAGAAGAGGAGCCAACAGGAGAGGACCATGGTACACGAGGCCACAGTAAGGAGGAAAGAGGGGAGAAGACAACGATGCATGGTGTGCAGTTGAGAGGCGAATACAAATTGCTTAATGAGAACAAGTGAGATCTCCAAAGAGGCTTCTGCCTGACGAGATTGTAGTTTTTGGTATAATCGTAGCTGCTAAATTATCTAAACAATAGGAATTTATTGTGCCTATAGGATATTTCATGTAGGCATTTACGTATACTTTTTTGTGTTTATATTTTATATGGAGTTATTTTATTCTTGAAAAATCTTCTATTAACTACATGAGAGAATTTACTTTTTGACAATAACCTCTCAAGATTCTATCAGAGTAATCCCCTAAACTGAAACCAAAATTAGTTAAGTGAACTTTACAAACGTCACTTCGTTGTCATTGGCTACCTTAGGAGACCTCCAAGATTGAGGGAGATCATGTTAGAGCTTTCCTAAGAAGCTTGCATATCTATTGAATACTTTGGTCATGTATCACTACACTAAGTGGTGGGCATCTTTCTTCCTTCTTGGACTATTGGAATGTCCAAATGAACATTTACCTAGGCATGTAAATTGGACTGGATTGGTCCTAGACCGTCTAGTCCAACCCAACTACTACACTATGTGGTAGTCATCTTTCTTCCTTGTTGGGCTATTGGAATGTCAAAATGGACCTTTACTTAAACGTGTAAATTAGATTGGTCTGGTCTTAGGCTGTCTGGCTTTACCCAACCACTACACTAAGTGGTGGGCATCTTTCTTCCCTTCTGGACCAATGGAATGCCAAAATAGACCTTTACCTAAACAAGTAAATTGGACCGAATCGATCCGAAACTGTCTGATTTGACCTGACGTTTGGCCTAATCGAGCCTGATTCCAAAGAAAGTTGGGTTCAATTGGTCGAGGCCTGAGTCAAACTGTGGGCCGTGCTAGGCTTGAGGCCCAGGCCCACCCGATTCGAAGGATTAGGCTTATTTGGGTCTGATCGTTGGACCAAGTAGGCCGAGGCAAGCCTAGTTTTGCAAAAAAAAAATTAAAAAAACAAGAAAAAATGGACGTTGGCAACCAATGTCCACTTGAACGTTGACTTGCCAATGTTCAATTTGGACGTTGGTTTTTCTTTCTTTTTTTGTTCTTCTCTTCTTCTTGTTTTTTATTCTAAAAATATCTCTTTAAACTTCTCATTTCTCATGCAATTCTTTACTCCTCTCAATTCTCTCAATCTCTCTCATTCTCTAAACTTCTTCAATCTCAAATTTCTCTACTACTCTTCTCACTAATGTGAAATACAAGTTTGACTCCTGTCTTCATCAACAATGCTCTAGTCTTTAGACTCTAGTCTTTAGACTCTAGTCTTTGACTTTTCAACACTCTCTGTACTCCAACCTTTGCGTCTATGACTTGTTGGTTCTACCAACAAAAAAAATTTACTTCTAATTTCTCCAATTTCTATACTTTTAATCCCTTTATTTTTTTGGTTTTGGGTTTTTTGGCTCAAGGATTTTGTTTTCTTATTATCATTTTTTATATATATTATAATAGAACAACCATATGAAAATATAGGAAGTCATGATTATATCCTTATTAGAAATTAGACCAGCCTCAAATCACAACCACACAATTTGTAGGCATTAAAAAAACCTAGAAACTAAAGTTTATGGGTTCGGGAGCATGTAACCTTAGACCTTACTGATGAAATTAAATATTATTGTAATTATTATGATACATGATATACTTATCCTAGGAGTGGAGGTGTAGATCATATATCTAGATAATTAACTAAATTTTTTAGTTACTCATAATGAAGATGATAATACAGATTTAAGACAATCTATATTGCACATAGGTTCTAGTAGAATAGTAAATTAGAAATATAATGCAGAAGAAGCAAAAGAAGATTTAACAAAATTTACAGTACAAGATGAACAATTATTTAATTTTTTTGAAAATAAAAGATTTAAAAGTTATATATAAAATTATTTTAACCCACAATTCAAAGGTCATTCTAGGAATACTACTAAAAATATAATTTATAAAATATTTAAAAAAGATAAAGAATTTTCAATTAGAATGTTTTAGAGTTTATTATGCAAAATATTGTTAACTTGTGATATTTAGACAAGTCCTAATAATTTTCTTTACTTATATTTAACTACATATTGGATAGACATAAAATGGAATTAACAAAAAGATTAATTGCTTTTAGACTTTTTGATCATTCACATACTCGTATAGGAATAGCTAATTTATTTAATATTACAAATACTTTTCAACAATATAAACCTTTCACAAAATTTGAAAGTATTAATGAAGTGGTAGAATGAAAATATAATAGTTATTGAGATGAGCCTCCAATGTAGACATATTTAGCATTAATCATAGATCCTAAGCATAGATTAATTAATTATATGGTACTTATAGACGATATTTTTAGTAACATAAATGAAAATGAAAAAAATAGATGAATTTAATAATAAAATTAAGGAAACTTTATATATATTATTTGATGAATATGTTACAAATTATGGTGAAAGTAATACTAGTATGCATACATCTAGTTTTGTAGAAACACATGGTTTTTTTTTTTTTTGGAAACGGTTTTTTTAATATATATTACAATCATATTAAACACTTGGCTATAAGACCACCATCAAGTAAAACAGATTCCCATATTTTTTTTTCCTGTCGTTCATAAGATACGAACCCGGGAAGGGAATAATACAATAATATGATTGTAATATATATGATGTCCGTGAGAGTCGAACTCCCAACCTCTTGTACAACTACAAAGAGACTTCACTTTCTAGACCAAATGATAGCAGTAGGAACACATAGTAGTAGTAATAGTAGTAGTAGTAATTCATTTTGGAGTAGATTAAATAAGAAAAAGGAAAATACGTAAAATCAACGACTAATAATGAATTAGAAAATTATTTAGAATGTGAGTTTACTGTTAGTAATCTTGAAATTGATAACTTAGATGTATTAAAGTGGTGATCTAGTTTTATAGTTAAGTTTTCTATAGTTTTTAGAATGGTTAAATATTTATTAACGATTATAGCATCTACTATGACGTTAGAGTCTGCATTTTTTTACAGATAAAAGAATTTTAAGTGATAGAAAGTATAAATTATTTGAAAAATCTGTAGAAACCTTCGCGTGCTTGAAGGATTGATACGATGCAGTTGATCATCTTCAAAACTTAAATTTAAACGACGAATCAGAAGATGATGAGACATCAACTTCAATGGAGATAGGAGCTTCTACTAATGGTTAAAGAATATGAATAGAATTTTTTGTAAAATTTTTAATTTATAGTAATGTAATAAATGTAAATTTAAAAATATAAAATATAAAATATCTTATGTATTTTTCGAGTTTTTTCTATGTATACATCAATTATTTAATAATAAATAATTTTTTTTAAAAAACTTTAACTTTTTTAAAATTTTAAAAAAAGAATAGACTTGACGAACCAACCTGGTATATGATCTAGTTCAATGATAGACCGTGGACCGGACCAAATGGAGGTATTATAAAACCGAACTCGACCCAACCCAGCCCGATTATGTGGACAAGTTGTCTCCAAGTCCAAGCCCGTCTGGGCTTGTCCGATTTACTTGGCTAACAGCACGTTGTTCTTGGGCTGACGGTTGTCAGAGTAACCGTTGAAAGACAAAACCGTGTGAAAAGGAAAAAATGGTACTCTAAAAATGTTAAAACCACTGCTTACATCACACCGGTCGGATTTGCAAAAATTAATTCAGCGGCTTACGTTTGTGGATCGCGTGACGAGACCAATAACAATAAGCACCGACCGCATTTCAACACGTTCATCATGTGGAGTGTAGGCGCAATGTACGTGACAAACAAACGTGTTGTTAGTCGATCAAAAGGGCTCCCAAGAGCAGCTTCTTCTACCCTTCCAGTAGGCGAAGTCAAATTCGCACAACAAAAGGTACGACTTGTGTACTAATTTGTAGAAAGAGTTGACTAGAGCAACAAAAAAAAAACTGTTGACGACGTAAGAATATATTATTTTCCGCATGGGACGTCCCACTGTGATCCACTATGTCCAAAATGGAAACGGCCACTTCTGAAACGTCGTCATCCGACGAATTCGCAGGTTCGGGTATTTGGACCATCGACGTCGTTCGTCAGCACCTGTCAAGGGAAGTGAGGAACGCGGAGACGTAAGGGGACGTGTATGAAATTTCGTTCCCACACCAGTCGTTTCTTCTTCTGGTTTCCATAAATATTAGGAAACGCATGCTGCTTCTTCCCTACCGTAAACCCCAACCCAGAAGAAAGAGCGACAGGTAGGAGGAGGAGGAGTAGTAGTAGTTTCAGATTGAAATGGCCACTTGGGCGCTCCCAAATTGCAGTCTGATGAAACCCGTTGCACGCACAAAGTTGCCATTTTTGTCAAATCCCAAGTTGCCCAACGGTGGAGCTTCTACCCTTCCCAACCACCGCCCGATTGGCCTTGGCGCCGGGGGACGGTTGCTTAGGAGTCAAAACTGGGAGCCGAAGGTGAGCGAAGCGCCGGCGAAGGTGGTGGTTGTGAGAGATGGTGGTGTCAAAGAGGAGGAGAAGGAGTTTGATCCCGGGATGCCACCGCCTTTTGGGTTGGCGGAGATCCGCGCTGCCATTCCCAAGCATTGCTGGGTGAAGGATTCGTGGCGGTCGATGAGCTTTGTGGTCAGAGACGTGCTGGTCGTTGCTGGATTGGCGGCTGCTGCTGCTCATCTCAACAACTGGATCGTGTGGCCGCTTTATTGGTTTGCTCAGGGAACCATGTTTTGGGCTCTCTTTGTTCTCGGCCATGACTGGTATATTGATACATGCACAGCCTCTACTCGAATGCTATGGTTAATCTGTTTATTGGAGGATGCATAGTTTGCTAATTGTTCGATTTTTGTTCTGATATAATAATGGCAGTGGGCATGGAAGCTTCTCTAATGATCCCAAACTTAACAGTGTTGTCGGGCATTTTCTTCACTCTTTTATTCTTGTACCTTATCATGGATGGTATGCTATCTCTGCTCAATTTCTTCTTCGCTTTGTTGCTTTTTGTTCTTAATTTTGTTGCTTACCTGCTCGAACATAGTTTTTTTATTTATTTATAAATTTTACCTTAATTTTCAGAAGAAATGCTATTCAATCTGTGTTATTGTGGAATTACAGGAGGATCAGCCACAGGACTCACCATCAGAACCATGGGCATGTTGAGAATGATGAGTCATGGCATCCCGTTAGTTCTCACTCGATCTTTCTAAAATTTTACATTGTTTCATCTGGTTCTCCGAATCACAGGTTTTGTAATTAATGATGTTCTTGTGCAGATCCCTGAGAAGTTGTTCAGAGGTCTGGATGATATGACCCTCAAGCTTCGATTCACGTCTCCATTCCCCATGCTAGCATACCCTCTATACCTTGTAAGCCTGCCACATTTATCCTGTTTATCTGACAATTGAAGTCCTAGTGATGATATCTTACCTTCTTGCTTTGTTCAACAGTGGGTGAGGACTCCTGGGAAGAAAGGATCTCACTTCCACCCAGGTAGCGACTTATTTGTTCCAAGTGAGAAGAAGGATGTGATAACTTCTACGGCCTGTTGGACGGCAATGGTTGCACTGCTTGCGGGTTTAAGTTGGGCATTTGGTCTTGGTCAGATGACTAAACTTTATTTTGTTCCATATGTGGTAGGTCCTCCTACCACTTCATCTAGTTTATATTGGCATATATGTTTTCTTAATCTGTAATCCACTTCAGAATCTGCTTTTGGATGCAGATGTTTGTTATGTGGCTTGACTTTGTTACCTATTTACATCATCATGGAGACGAGGACAAAATCCCATGGTACCGTGGAAAGGTAATTATCAATTTTGATGGCTAGTGTAATTGAGTCAGACTTTATTATCAGTTACTAAATCGGATATATTCATGGCTAATTTCAGGAGTGGAGTTACCTACGTGGAGGATTGACAACACTTGATCGTGACTACGGGTGGATTAATAACATCCACCATGATATTGGGACTCATGTGATACATCATCTTTTTCCACAGATACCACATTACCACCTAGTGGAAGCTGTAAGTAATGTTTGATTGGTAAATTTTTATCTTCGTCTGTCTTCCGCTTATCCTGAACCAACAATAACGTTTACCTGGTCGGTCTTTTAGACGGAGGCAGCTCGGCCTGTTCTTGGAAAGTATTACAGGGAACCTGAGAAATCGGCGCCACTGCCATTTCACTTGCTCGGCACTCTAGTTAAAAGTTTAAAACATGATCACTATGTCAGTGATACAGGAGACATTGTGTACTATAAAACGGACCCTCGGTTGAGTGGTTCTTCTAATAAGATGAAGTAATTCTTCATTAGTAACTGTAAATCCCCAGAAGACTGCAGACTGTTCTGCCCAAAAATTTTGGATATATTATTTATTATATCCTGTTTACTCTAATAGTTATCTCATGCTTTTTATTTTTTTGAATGGGAGAAGAAGATTGTAATCTCATAGTACTTACAGAAGATTGATGTTTTGCCCTTCTCATGATAGATAGAAGGATCTTTGGATACTGTGATGATGATAAGCAGCACTTGGATTTGACACTGTTATCCGAATCACCTTTTGCTCTTATCTAATTTGATTGATATCAATGGCAATTCAAAGGTCTCCGATTTCTTTTTCATATGGTTAATTCTTTTATTGATTGGTGCAAGATTATGTTCTCGAGCTTGATTATGTGCACACCATAATATATATTGTTTATGGGAGAAACATGGTGGAAAAAGGTGTGAAATGTTTTCGTATCTATTCTTATCCATTGTGATTAAAAAGCCCTAGAATTATCTTCATAATATGTCAATTTTCCCAATCCCTAGAGAAGGTAGAGAAATAACAAGAGAGCACATTTAAAATAAAAGATGAATCGAAAACTTGATGAAATTATCAAATTCAATGTTAATAAAAAGAACAAGTCGTCTTTTGTGTAGGTGCTTGCAAGGAAGAAGCTTTGTAAAGTGTTGGCCTCGATTTTCTGTGCCAAGCTAGGAAGAGAGAGGAGGAGAAGCTCTTCTTCTCTATCGGGTTGCATTCCTTTCTCATTCATCTAGTTATCTGTTATTGTTGGTTGAAAGATTATTTGTGGCTTGTGCTAACCTCAAGTTTGGGAACTTGAGAAGAACAGTTTGTATCCCTTTGACAATAGAGTGCTGGTTGCCTGGACCGAGAGGGTCCCGTGGTTTTTTATCTCCTCACATTGAGCAGATTTTCCACGTAAAAATTTCTTGTGTTTGCTTGTGATTGTTTGGTTGCAGTTTTTTGTTTGCTTTGCCTTAGTGCTTGTTAGGCCCTCGTTTCCCAACAAGTAGCGCCCACCGTGGGGCACGGGCCTAACTCGTGGAGGAAAACAGTTGACACTTGGAGTTTAAGATCCTTGTGAAAGATGGAAGCCAACACAAGCAGAATGATTTCTTTAAATGGCACAAATTATCAAGCTTGGAAAGGGAAGATGGAGGATCTTCTCTATGTTAAGGAATATTACAAGTCAGTCTTCAACACAGAAAAGCCAGAAAATAAATCTGAGGATGAATGGAGAATCTTCACAGACAAGCATGTGGTTTTATGCGACAGTGGGT
>JAMKQA010007960.1:0-29453 GCA_024699735.1 Posidonia australis | reverse complement strand
TGAGAAAGGAAGGAAGTTAGTAGTAGAAGAAAAAAATTTAATCTTGACCTTTAAAATTATACAGACGTTTAAGATTTTATGTGTCTATAAAGAATACCCTGTACTTTCCACTACTGATATTCATGTCAGAGAGGAAAGAGAAGTAGACAGTTGACCTTTTCTTCTCAATATATGTTTCTATGAATGAATACACATGATAGAATTTAGGATATGCTGTTATATTTTTTATTTACCAGGCATTTCACCTTTCTTTAGAATTTGGGATATGTTGTTATATTTTCCATTTTCTAGGCATCTCACCATTCTTTATTAGTATGTTTACATGGAGAGATGGAAACAAAGGAAAAGTTTGATTTTCTCAATAGCTTCTACTTTTTAGAATAGGATGCTCTTACTTTCTTCTACAAAAAATTCTAAAGAATATATACCAGTCAAGTTTCCTATTCTCGATTGATTATTCAACTCCTAAAGAAAGGAAAAGAAAAGCTCTTGCTTTTATCTTCAATTCTCTACCTCTCTTTTTAGCATGTGTTTGGTAAATATTATTAAAACTTCTATTTTACATGAATCTGTTGTAACCTATTATCTTAGTGTGTCAACAAAATGTTGAAAAAGATAGATGCTAAATTGAGAATCCGTTTGGTAAAGATTTTGGATAGCTTTTGAACATGTAGCTTTCAATCAAAATTTACAATTGTTCAACAATTCTACCAAATACTACTAGTTTCTCAAAATCAAATAGCTTTTAGAACAACGATTCCTTATATTTCTAAAAGCTGAAATATGACTACTTTCAGTCAGAAGTTAGCTTCTACACTTGAGTTTAAAAATTGAAGTTTTATTAAACAAACCTTGAATCATGATCCTATAATATGAGAATTATTCGTTTCACCACTACCACATTCTCGTGTGGATGAAATGTTGAGATTTTTAGACTCCTCTAGAAAGGAGGTGAATAGAGATTTAAGGACAAAGTAAAATTTAAACAACCTATTTAGACATTACAAGCAATTTACAAATAAATGAAATATAGTAGAGAATTTGAATATTAAACTATAACCATATAAAGAAAGGGATAAGAGAAATTAAAGTGCACCAGTAATTTATAGCAGTTCAGCCTTCCTGGCTTAATCTACTCCTCGAGAACCCCTCGAGAGTTTTCTTAATCTAATCATGCTCCAGACCAAGATCTTATCGTTACACATCTTGACGAACATTCACTAAGCTCTGTAAAACTATGGCCTTCTCTATTCATAACTAGAGAAGAACTTACACTAGAAATGGAAAATTACAAGTCTTTTTCTCTTTTCTATAATCTCCCAAACTCTCTTTTGGCAAGGTGAATTAGGATGTGAATGAAACTCTCTTGTTTAGGAAATTTTTCACAAAATGAGAATGGAATGCTTGGAAAATGATAGGACTTGAAGCTCTACTATATCGTTGTAACATGTGTCAATTGGGGGTCCTATTTATAGAAAAAGTTTGATAAAGAATTGTCTTTAAGGTCTCGTTCAACGTTCACAAACAGCTATTGAATCGGTATACCGAGATAAATTCAGTCGGTCAAAATTCACAACGGTCGGATACTTCGATAGACCAAAATGTTTCAATGTGCTAAAGGTATTCTCGGTTGTAAACCCATTTTCCAGATTTCGGTATACCAAATATTTTCGGTATGTCGAAGCTGTTTTCAAGTGTGAACTCTATTTTTCCAAGATTTCAATATACCGAAATTATTCAGTCTGTTGAAATCAATCCTTGAACCTATTTAAAGTTTTTTTTAAAAGTTCCCTCCTTAGGCTTCTAGGTACTCCTATTTTTCTAAGTTTTGACTTGTTTGGGAGATCTTTACACATATTCTAGATTTACAAAAAAAGAATTAAAAATTACATTTATAATTTTAACAATAAACTCAAATGTAGTCTCTTTGTCTTGTTTTCCTTTGATTTCTCCTTGAGTTCTTCAATATGTCTTCATGTTTTTTCCTTCATGATATGTATCTTCCTTGTAAGGTTTTTCTTGGAATTTCTTCACTTTGTATGCTAAGCATTTCTTACATAGTCATATTAGTCCAAAAAAATAAAATACATAACTTTGTTATCGTCAAAATTAAATATTCAAATGTATATTTCCAATAATGTTTCTCTTTTTGATGATGACAAAAACTTAAAGATTTATTCTATTTTCTCCCCCTATCAATAAGCAAGGGTTTGGAAAAAAATAATAATCAATAATTTTCTCCCCCGATTGCTCCCCTTAAATTGCATATTTTTAATCAAATATTCACTATCTAATACCAATGATACTATCTCCCTCTTTTTTGCCGTGAGCAAAAAGAATAGAAGGCATAAATCCAAAGAATAAAGAAATATAAGTATAAACATTATCAAAAGATAAAGGATATTTAATGATCATCAAACATCTATTTTTTTATATAGAAGATATTCAATCATAACCTTGTAATGGAAATAGAAGATATTCAATGAGAATCTTCAAAATCAATTTTTATAAGATAAATAATATTCAAGTAAGCATCAAAATCAACATTTATAAGATACCAATTGTTAAATCCAATTGTTAGGTCCATAAGCATCAAGATTAACTTTATATGAAAGATATTCGATAAGCATCAATTTTCATAATATGGTCAATAAATCATGATAAACTCCCCATTACTTCAATCATGTGTAAAAAGAATTATTCAAATATTCAATGAGCTCCCCCTCAAAATAAGCAAGAATGAAAAATAGGAATTCATATTCATTACGCATAGCAAAAATTTATCATTTTAAGCATAGGCAACAAAACACAATCTTCAAGTATTAATCTCAATATCATCATGAGTATGAGTATGAGTATGAGTATAGAGTTTTGTAAAACTCTCATTTCTATTTCAACATGATCAAAAAGATATAACAGGATATTAACATCACCATGACATAGAATTGCATTAATCCATAATCCAATCATGATAAAAAATAAAGCACTATAGCCTATAAGAAGACAATATATGCTAATCAAGTTCAGTCATATATAAAATTGATGAGAATTCTTTATTTGATTCACTTAAGTATATATTCAATATTAGCATAAACCATGGATGTATAATATTCAATAAATCAAATACTATGAAAAAAAAACAAAAATTCAACTGTCAGAAGAAATTCGGTAGACCGAAGAAAGTTCAGCAGATCAAAAATTGTGTCAGTCCAATTTTTTAATTAATAATACCAATTGTAGAATTAAAAAAATTATGATAAATGAATTTGAGATATATACTATCCAAAAATTTCATTAAGTAATAAATTTTCAATGAAAAACTCGTAAAGAAGTATGTTTTAACTAAGCTTTCTTTTTTTTAATAGGAAAGGGATTGCCAATATCTGTTACTGAAAATAAGTCTCATGTTCCTTTTCCTCCTTAGTTGTCCTCAAACACTTAAGTCGCTTGAAACAAGTAAAGATTTTGATACCTACTTTATTGTAGGTCTTTAAAAGTGTTACTCTTATGGATCGTATCATTTTTCATTTTGGGGATCTATTTTCTTTTCCCTATTTTGTAATGAGAAATTCATATTTTTCATCATTTTTAGCTATAACAAATCCATTTTCATATGGAATGACATTTCTATTTTAAACTTCCTCATATCAAGATTTTTCTTTTCATTTGTAAGCTTACAAACATTAATAAGTAAATTTTTACTTTTGACTTTCAAATATGCTATGTCATTTTCTAGATCGTCAATTTTGTATTTCATGATATTCAATTCAATTTTTAAGTTATCGTTTTTTATTTCAAATACTTTATTCCTATTTCTTAATTCATTATTTTCATTTGAAATATTTTCCTTTTCAAGAGATATACCAATAAAGTTTCTATTTATACTTTTATATTTGTCATTTAAAGATTTATATTTCAAATAAAGTTCGTTAAAAACATCAACTAATTCATCGATATAAATATCTTCAATATTGTATAAAGATGATACCTTACAAGATTTTACCATAAACATGAGTGGACAATTTCATCATCATAAGATAAATCTTTATCGGTTGAAAAGTTACTATCATCCCAACTTACTTGGAGAACTTTCTTGTTTTTTCTTTTGTTCTTCTTTTGAACTCTTCTTTTCTTTAAAAAAATTTTGAACTTATGAATAATAAGAGCAAGATCTTCCTCATCCGAATCATCCAACTCAATCGAGGCATTAAGTACAATTCTCTTCTCCTCAGGAACACCTTCAAGTTCCTTCTTTTTCATTTAAACTTTCATATGAGATGAGATTTTCTATGAGACTTTCTAGTAAATAAATTGAGAAGTCCTTTGCTTCTTTTACGATTGTGGTCTTTTTTTTCCATTATGGGGTAAGAGACCTAAGTACTTTTCTAACTAAGTCACATTGTGAGTATACTCTCCCAAGTGATCGTAATGAATTTATTATTTCACTAAATCTAGTAAACACGTCACAAATAGATTCATATGGTTGCATTTTAATCATTTCAGATTTATGAACAAGTATATTCATTTTTGTTTCATTTACTTAGCTTGTTCTCTCATGAGTAACTTTTAAAATATGTCAAGTTTCATGAGAAGTATTACAATTACAAATATGATTAAATTATTCTTCATTTATAGCACAAAATAAAATATTTAATCTTTTAGCATCTAAAATTATTAAATTTCCCTCATTTACATTCTACTCATTATAGTGCTTTTTATTAAGAGTATTTTTACTTACAACTACATTCTATAAATCAAGATTAGTAGATTTTAGAAATATTGTCATTCTACATTTCTAATAGTTATAATTTATACTATCAAAAAATAGTGGTTTATTTATACTTTGACCTTTTATAATGTTAGTATTTAATGAATATAAAACCATATCTAGAAGATAGTTAAATCTTATCTTAGATAAACAAAGTTCTAGTACCAATTGTTGAGATTTTTAGGCTCTTCTAAAAGAAGGTGAATAGAGATTTAAGGAAAAATAGAATTTAAACAACTTATTTAGCAATTACAAGCAATTTACATACAAATGGAATAGAGTAGATGATTTGAATATTAAACTATAAGCATGTAAAGAAGGAGATGAGAGAAATTGAAGTGTACTAGTGATTTATAATGATTCAGCCTCCTTGACTTAGTCTATTCTTCAAGAACTCCTTGAGAGTTTCCTTTATCTGATCTTGTTCTAGGCTAAAATTTCGTCGTTACTCACCTTAATGAACCCTCACCATGCTCTACAAAAACCGCGGCCTTCCCTTTTCACGATCGGAGAAGAACTTACACTAGAAATGGAAAACTAGAACTCTTTTTCTCTTTTCTATAATTACCCAAACTTTCTTTTGGTAAGGTAAATTAGGATGTCAATGAAGCTCTCTTACTTGGGAATTTCTTTTACAAAATGAGAATAGAATGTTTGGAAAATGATGAGACTTGAAGCTCTCCTATGGCTCTATAATATGTGTCTATAAGGGGTCTATTTATAGAAAAAGTTAGGTGAAGAATTGTTTTTAACGTCTCTTTTAACGTTCACAAACAGCTACTGGATCGATATGTCGAAATAAATTCGGTTAGTCGAAATTCACAACGATCGGATACTTCGGTAGACCAAAATGTTTTGGTGTGTCGAAGGTATTCTCAATTGTGAACCCATTTTCTAGATTTCAGTATATCGAAATCAGTATACTGAAGATTTTCAGTATATCGAAGCTATTCTCTGTTGTGAACTTTGTTTTTCCCATATTTCAGTATACTAAAATTATTCGGGCTGCCAAAATCAACCATTGAACCTATTTAAAGATTTTTTTAAAGTTCTCTCTTTGGGTTCTTGAGTATTTCTATTTTTTTAGTATTTGAACTTGTTTGGAAGATCTTTACACATATCTTAGATTTACAAAAAGAGAAATAAAAATTATATTAATAATTTTTACAATAAACTCAAACACATTCTCTTGGTATTGTTTTTCTTTGATTTTTCTTTGAGTTCTTTAAAATGTCGCTATGTTTCTTCCTTCATAATATGTATCTTCCTAGTGAGTTCTTTCTTGGGATTTTTTCACTTTGTACGCTAAGCATTTCTCATGTAGTCATATTAGTCTGACAAACAAAATACATAACTTTGTTATCATTAAAATTAAATATTCAGATGTATATTTCTTACATGAAATTGTTCGTGTAAGTTTACATGGTTAAATCAATTTATTATCTAGTCTTATCCTTCACCTCTCTTATCAACTACTAACTGATTTGATAGAAATGAAAAAGTTTAAATAAGAAATTCAACAATGATGTAATAATTTAAGTAAGTTGTACGAAACATTCTACTGATCTCTCATACTCTTTACAGTTAATGGTATGTTTGGTGAAAAATTTTGGGCACCTAAAATTAGCTAGAATCAAGATTCTAACACAAAATATGAGAAAGTTCAAAATCTTAATTTTTCTTATAATGTAGCACATGTAGAAAACTCTTATTTGGTTGGTTAGTAGGAAATCAAAATTTTGGATTTATTTATTTTAATACGAAGTATATAATAGTGATTTTGTAATTTGTTATTGTATTCATTGTAAATGTAAAATAAAATAAACTTAAAAATTACATTTCATTCTAAAATCAAGTAAATTGTTTCATATTATTTCATTAGCTAAAAATGTACATGAATTTGAATTATTGATTTTTATAGGATTCTTTGTAGGATTTATCACATTGATTTTGTTTGGCTAAAGGTTCATTTGATGACGATTATTAGGATCAACTTTTGAAAAACATATTTTTATTCTTGAAAAACTGAACCAAGCATCTTTTTTTATACTATATTATTTCAATACACTTACTTTTCGTTTGTACATAAAAATCTTCAAAAGTATTGATTTTAAAAAGTTGTGAAGATTAACTTTTTTCAAAAATACTATTTATAAAAATAATATATTTTACCATAAGTTTTACAAGCATGTTACACATGGCCAGCTCGCACACTTCATCTAAGTACACTGCTTTAACGCATCACATAGAAACCTGTGATCGATTTTATCTCTTTGCACACATTCCCTATAATAATCACACGAAAACATAAACAACATAGGACGCAATATATAGTGCATTCAGAAACCTGTTGAGTATCTAAGATTAGTTAGAATCTTGATTATGACACAAAATTTAAGGATATTTACAATATTGAATTTTCTTTTATTATAGTACATTCAGAAATTTAGATTTTAAATTTATTTACTTTAGTACAATATACAGTGGAGACTATGTAATGCATTATTGTATTTCATGTAAATATAAAAAAATTCAAATTATTTCAGCACAAAATAAAATAGATTGTTCTATAATTAAACTCACGCTTGATTCTTTCATTATTTAAAAATATACATGAATATGAATGGTTGACTTTAAAATATCATGTGTAAAATCTATCATGTTAATTCTATTTTGTTATAATTATAAGTCATACTAGATTATTGCAAAATCTGTCACTGAAATCTTTGCCAAACACACTCTGAGGATGATACAACAAATGCGATGTTGTAAGCACCTAGAAAGTTGCATATACTAGTTCAACCAGCTGTATAACATGACATGCTAGAGCAGTTAGCACAAGCTGCTGCTCTAGCCTTCAATGATTATCCATAGTGACCTCGTTTGGCTGAACTTTGAGCTCTTATAAAGCTCCATTTTGTAGTGACCTCATTTCACAATCCTTCTGAGTACAATCAGCAAACTCATGAATCTCGTAACAAATCCATGTATATCGTGAAAGACATTCAACTTGTATGAAGCTTCACTTGGTGAAAGAAGCTCCATTTCGTGAAAGACGCATTTGTGACACCCCTGTAGCCTTTGTAAATAACTCCTGCCACAAAAGTCGAGAGGCATTTGGAACACAAATTTCTCTTTAAAAAAGGTCCATCTGAAAGAATATATAGTAAAAGATGCATACTTCAGGTTGGAAACCAATGCCAAACTCCAGCCAAAAACCGAGTTTGATATCTCGATGAAGGATTCAGAGGAATGGTGTTTATCAGCAATTCAGCATCATAAATATGGATTTTCAGTTGAGACTTGCAGGATAGTGAATCCACAGTGCTGATCAAATCAATTGCATGTGTCATTTTGCATCTGTAGTTAAAGTCAAACTCTGTGACCGAACCCTATCAATAATCTTTTGCCTTCCTGACAAATCCTCTTCATATCCAACTACCTGTACATGATTGGTCTTTCTTAGAACAACTGCCACCAACAGAATAAAGCATCAATGCTAATTTAGTTTACGTCACAAACCTGAGACTCAGTTTGTGTCTCGCTAAAAGCATCAGCTATTCTTATTTTCCCATCATTGTCACAATGATTGTGGTGGTCAAAATATCTCTCAGCCCTATCATGAAAAATAACAGAATAGGATGAAAGCTTATCTAGAACGTATAGAAAGAGAAGAGGAACTGCAGGTGAAAGGTTTGTGTAGCAGTGTCAGATAACTCTTTGAGGGTGTGATACCAATTTCTCATCAATCAACGATTCACAGAAGGGTATAGTGAGAAATGTCCTAGATGTAATACTGTGATTTTTGATCAAGCATAGCTTAACTTTCATTTAAAGGGTTAAAATATCAAAGAGCTTATCAAGATCCATAGTGTCTTCACTCATAACATTGTCCACACTTCCCATGTATGTCAATATAGAGATACAATAGATCCTATATTCCGTTTTTCTTACATCCCTTCCCATCTAATCCGTATTATTTCCTAGTTCAAATGATATGACCTTTGAGTGACTAGGAATTCTGTTGAAAAGAGATTAACCATCTTCGTTGGTGGCTTATTCTCATTTTATAACATCTAATACATAGCATGAATGACAAAGGTCACGAAGAAGAAGTGGTGAACATTACCAAACACCGCATACTATGTCCTTGCCAAGAATACCACATTTCTGAACAACCCGTTCAAGTGCATGGCCATAGTCTCATCTCATTTGGTCATATAAAAAGGCTGACCAGTATGATGAACTAACATGGAGATTCTAGATGAAAGTGAGATCTTCACCACAAAAAGACATCCAATGATACTAAGCATTGCAAAACACATTCTAAGCTGAAAGAATAAAAAAATGCCTCTTCAGTGCTTTCCACTACTCTCCTATGGTCTTTGGAATAACAAGAAAGCAATGCCTTAACCTCACTATGGACCTTAGCAATTTGGATTCTTCTGCCATCTTTCTCTATCAAGTGAAACAAAGATAGTATATGCTAACCATGGTGTCTAACTTCTAACCAACTCACTCAGAATCTTCAAATTAAATGGACCTTTTTGAAATAGTAGAAAATAATTTATTTACATCAGATAAATTTTCTCAATATTCATGTTAAATATCCAGCATAAACAATAGCAATACAGCAACAGGAAGCTACCTGTCTGGCCATTGATTTGTAATTCCAAGACCTTGACCGCGAATTGCATCATCACTCTGAGTGTGTGGTTAAAGATCAGGTTATGTATAAATTATATGGACAAACAACAATAAAAAAAAACTGGAAAAGGCTTCACAAACAAAGGATACAATTCTATTGCAATCATTCCCATCGGGCAACTGGAGGTCTTGAATCTGCACCATTAAAGAAAATCAGTCTAATACCGAGTTTAAACGAAGAAATGAATTTTGAGGAGAAGGATCATGTTACATACCTTATTTGATTGCTCTAAGATGTCTTCTATGGCGGCTGCTATATCAGGAACAGCATTGGAAGCTTCTGATAAGTCTTCCACTACCCTGCTTTTTGACGACAAGTTATGAAGCAAGCCCTTATCCGAAAACCTTGATCTTTTTCCAAGAATTGTTGAATGAACTGCCACTTCAATAGAAATATCAGTTCTAACTGGCAGTATATTATAAAGTTGGAGTTGGAATCAAGTCTCTAATTTAAAGTCAGAAATTACTATCAAATTCCAAAGCAGCTGTTGTCCTTTGGGGACCAGTCAGCAACTGTGACTGGGTTTCTTCAGAAATCAGCCCAGCTGCCTGTGTCGTATACTGGCTTGTCATGCACAAACCTGCCTCTTTGTCTTGTGAAGTAACAGCCTTGGGCCGAAATGGATCCAATGAAATCATCATATCCTGACAACCATTAATACGAATACCAATATTTTATTTCACAAGTCTGATGCTATTGATTTAGTCAATAGACATTTTACCAACTTGGAATATAAAAACCTTACCTGTCTGATACATTCCATGATCCACTCAGCCGTCACTGATTGAATTCCCCACTTACATGCTGTTTCATACTTTAGTCCACTGGTAAACTTACAAAGCAAATGAGTAATCTTTTTGGTCAGTTTTTCTGTGTATTTAGATCCTAATATAAAGCATAAGTTTCTCAGTAACTGTCTTTCTTTTGTCTCATACTGGGAGACGCAAAATCGAAAGCCTTCAAAGCCAGGTAATGGAACACGACAACGCAAAGGTTTATAAATTATGTGGCTTTCAACATCTTGTATGCATTTCTCCTAGCAAAAATTTCAACAATAAAAGTATTAAGGACATAGCATAAGAAAGAATTCATGATAGCAAACCAAGGGGAAGAAGGGAACAGCAGGTGACAGAAAGAAAGCATACAAAATGGCCAAGTCAAAGGAGAGTAGAGGCAAATATCATTAAGAAGATATGTTACAAAATAAAACTTCCAAAAGACCAAAAGTAATTAAGAAAATCTTTCAATATCATTTCCTGTAATGTTTTGACTTTTTGGATTCGAAAGCTGGCAATAATGTAAATGAGAAGAAGAGCATATGCAAGAAAACCTGGAAAAATATACAAAATAATAAGAGGAAAAAGAAAACCTGATTCATGTAGCTTCCAATAATGTGGGGATACTGAGGAGAGTCCATAGGCACACATCCTTACCCCAAGTGTGGAGAGGCTGTTTACCCGACTAAACTCATGACCAGTAAGTAATAATGGAGCAACCTTACCGTTGCACCAAGGATCACCCCCTAAAAATTATACAAAAATAATGCACCAAGAAAGTGTGCATGCATTGTAGTGAAAACATTAAAGATGTTGGGGTATCCTGTTTGGCCTGAAGATAAGCAATAAGAAGCTGGAGGCTGAAACAAACTTGGAAGAAATGGCCTGAAGGAGATTTAATATAATTCTCATTTAACATTTTTGACACACAACAACATCAAGTTGCACAGATTGCAAAAAAACTGAATCAAGTCTGCTAGAGCTAGATGAGCTCTGAAAGTTCAGTAAGGTAAAAGTTTGGAAGTAGAAATTCCAGTAACCATAACACTACAACATCATGTAACATGGCATTCCTCATCTCGCAACATATTTAAAAAAGGATGCAGAAAAAAGGGTGATGCACAAACATATCAAGTGCATATAACAGTAACTAGTATCTGTAACCTACAAGTACAACAGCTACATCAACTAAGAAGCGATATATTCCAGCAAGATGATGTCTCTGCAACAAAATCTTACTAGTTAATGTAGTTGTTCAAGGTAGCTTAACAACTTTTTCTTCTCTATTGCATTTCATGGTTATAAACATGTATTCTGGACCACCATTGCATAGATTACTTAATAAATGACTATCACATGAGATGATCACCAACTGAAACATTAAACAGTGACTATCATCAGTGATAGTCCTGTATAAATCCACACTAGCCATACCTCCAAACAGGAACGAATCCAGTGACTGGAAACTATGGTAGACTGAGACACGTTGGCATGATTTGCATGCAGCCCATGGCACTCTATGATGAAGCGTGCTTTTTTAGCATCATTAACCATCAATCCTCCTCCTTGTCCAACCCACTCAATAATGTCATCTCTCTGGTTACAAAAAATTAACACACTAACTTTATTTATGATTATCTGACTGAAATAATGTGTGACAAACAAATTATAATCCAAACAGGAATTGGCAAAACTAGTAGCAGAGTCATCTGGTTTTGAAGTTCACAAACAAGATAATTCTGCTTTCTTTCCAACTATTACATTTTATTGGAAAGTTGGATTCAACAATCAACTTCTTCTAAGAATTGATTGCAAATCATGTTCCCTGACTGGCCCAAGTTCTACCTATTTTTTAAGCTTAAGCTTGAAATTATACAAGTCAAGGCAAAAGTAGATCATGCTAACAAAAAATAGAAGTTAAAGAAAGCTAGGTTTGCCTAATAAATACTCTGTTAGTCATGCACATAATTTATACAACTGGTAATTTAGCTCAGACACAGAACTATCCTATGTCAGATAAGCATTGATGTCCTGTCTCCTCTGTTTAAACAGGTACTTCACTAAATTATTAAAAAAGTTGAAATCTTGGCATGAACCCAAGCATAAAATAGGTTCACACACAATCATTATAAAGTGTACAATATGAGCTCAACAATTTCATCTTAAGGCCATAAAACCCATGAGCCATGGTTAAGGCTGTCAATGGGCAGGATAAGCCTTTACCCATACTTATATCCATGAACCAACATGATTATTCATAATTCCATATCCATTTATTACCCAATAAGAATAACCTTACCTATATCCAATTTTTATTTATGCAAATAAGCAGGTAATAGTAGATAAATAGGTAATAAATGTGTAAAAATTCTCTTGTTCTCAAACTACATAAAATAAATAATTCATTTTTTCCAAGTAACTCAAATTAATACAGATCACTTGCAAACACCACTCCACAGTGTTCATTCGTCTAATGAGAATCATTTAAAGTCTATTACAAATTTAATTCTTAAATATTCACTTAGTAATATACAATTTACAATTACAATAGCCATCAAGCAATTCATCTTATTACTCATTATCATCATCCATGTGCACAAGCTGTAGACAAACCTCTTCATCGCTACATTTTAAATGAAGAATATAACTTGAATATTGGGAAAAAATCTCATCAAAGAGCGCACTATGCACACAATATACAAATGACGGCAACAACTTGATCTACTCCTCGACAACCCACTTCTCGTCCCTAACGACAACCTAAGATAGAGCCTAGGGTAAGAAAGTTGGACAACTGTGTAGTGGGATAAAGTGGTTGGGAGCATGCTTCTTTTAGTTATCTTTTAACACACTATACTCATCATGTGCCTATAATATGAACTCCATATGAATGATGGGCTAAGTGCTAATAGAGGCATTAAAACTCATGTGAGATAACATATACATAAAAAATGTTTATGATTTAAATGGATAAAGCGAGTAAAGCAGGTAAAGTGGATAAAGTAAAGAATTATCTATACCTTATCCACTAAAATATGTGATTAGTTTTTTTTTACCTATATGCTATCCAATAAATAATTGGATAATTTTTTTTATCCATACCGACTTAAATAAAGTGTGCAATGGATAGGATAGTGAGTAAATGGTTACCATTGACAGCCCAAACCATGGTAAAGCATGGCAGTTGTTACCCTCAGCAAACTAAGCCTGTTTAGTTAGAGCCAACAGCACTAACCCAGGTTTATGCTTAGCAAGTTAGATTTCACATAAGAATAGTTATTTGGTAAAAAGAACATAATGAATGTTGATGTTGAGGAAGCTGACCCGATCTCCAGGAAAAGTTTTTGAAAAGCAAAAAGTGTGGCCTTTGAATATGTTTAACGAACTTCTTTGAGTACCCAACTCTGAGTCATCATGTAAGCTGCAAGTACCATGATTGTTGATATTAACTGATGATGGTTGACTATTCTGTTTCAACTTGGTTTTCACTTCTGAAAGGCTACTTTCCTGAAGATTCAATTCAGGCTCTTCCCGGCATCTTACTTTTCCAAATGCAGATCCTTCTTCACAGTTGGGGAAACTTTTTCCTTCCTTGGTATCAGTGAAACCAGTTGATGGTACTCCACAAGATGATATTGAATCTATTGACAGCAAAACTGTGATGGTTTCAAACTTGTTTACAAGATAAATATGTATTAGCACATAAACCTAAGTTTAGAGAAATAACGCACCTTTTGGACAAAACAGTTCAGATGCAATGTGTTTCTGGGAGACAGGAAGTTCCTTTTTCACCCGGTCACAATCTTCCAACCAGACACTTTTAACCACATTAATGAGACCTAATGCAGCTAATTGCCTTACCTCCTTTTTTTCACTAGATACAGAGAAATTAATACGACACATCATCATTTATTGTACTTATTGTAAATTCAACTAATGATGATGAAAGAGTTAATTCCTTTGAGAAAACAAACATAGAAGTATCACATACAAAAGCTAGCCTAAACTTACATCTCAGAAGGTGACCCTACAATAATGTGTGTCAACTTTTCACTCAACAGCATATGTCGTGTTCCTCCACCATTACGAATCATACTAACCAGTCTGCGTAATTCCATCCCTTCAAAGCCAATAAGAATAATTCTGCAATCCGACAAGTAGAGATCATTACCCTCATCTTCCGAGTCTTCTGCAACAGACTGCTCATATTCTGCTTCATCTTTTAATGGACTAAGCACTTTACTGCTGTTTTTAACTGCAGCAGTAGCATCACAAAATGTAGAAGATATATTCTCTGACACAGATGGTTCAAGGTCTCGAAGCATATTTAATGGAATTGACTGTGAAGTTGCATAACTGTACTCTTGGCTGCATTGTTCCTTCACTTCATTTTTAATGTCATTACAAGAAGAAGATCCATGAACAGGATAACGACCCTCATCCAGACAAGCTACAGATAATATAAACAGTTAAGCAGTAAAATGTAGCACCAACTTTCTTAATACATATAGAAAAACAGTGAACAACCTTTTCGGGAAACAGATTGATCAACCCATCGCCGAGTGACAATACTAATATGACCCCAACGTTTTGCAACCATATATTTGTCACCTTCTGGAGAGTATACAAAGTCAAGGCAAAAGAAGGACATTAAAAACAATTGTTAGTCCTGTGAATAGGAAAACATTACTTGCATTAAATACATGCTAAACTGCTTTTTAATGGGTAGGAAAAGTCAAATTCATCACATAACTACACAAGACTTTAAAGACATAAAAGTTCACCATGCAGACAGAGTTCCAAAAGGACCAAAAACGCAAATTGGACAGGAAATGTTGATACCAAATTACAATACAATGAAATTGGACATAAAACCCAAATTAGATAGGGAATGCCAATATTAAAATTATCAGTTAACTGAGCAAAAGAAAACGGATATTATTCTTAAAAAGGTGATGCTGGGAAGGGGGAAAAACAAGGGAAAAAAAGTTTACCCAAAATCCACTGTATGTCCCAACCCAGCTGCGAGAAGCAAAAAATCAAGCAAAAAAAGGAGTTACCTGAAATCCACTGCATGACCCAACTGAGTGGATAAGAAAACAAATTAAAAAAAAAACTTTAGCCCTGACGAAGCAAAACTTAACATTTATCAATATTGAGAGCGAGTTATGTACTCGTATAAGAAAGCTAGAAGAATGAATTATGTAGTAATGAAAGGATATATCTGAAACCAAATGTGTGCACTTCTTTGTCAGATCGCCGGAATATATGCCACCATTCTGTAAAATTAGACGTTCCATCTCTTTCCTCTCATCTAAGGAAATAAGCAATCCGTGAAAACTTGCAATTGCAGAAACATATGCAGACAGATAAATTTTGTAAGAGGATTGTCGAAATCACGAACCTAATGGAATTTTAGTCACACAAATCGTCAAACCAGTAAATGGAAGAATTCTGTAAGATTCATGTGGCACAAGGCGATGCTCTGCCCAACATTGATTTAACCAACTCAAGTTAACTATTGGTTTCTTAAGAGCATTTAATGCCCACTGCAACAAATCAAACAAGGATTATAGTCACTATTTTTTATGCTACTACAACATATGTCAACATGAAAAGGGAAAAACTGGATGAATATGTTAACAGAAAAACACTAAAAAACCAGCATACATATGCTATAGTTACATAAAGACTAATAAATATGTTAGAAACACAAGAAATAACATGACCTGTATTAAATAAGATACAGAAGAAGCCATTAGGAAAATTCAATCTTTCAGATCACGCAGTTATGGGAGAAACTATTCTGTCATGAGTTGACGATACATTTAAGTAAATAGTTATTGGTACACTTAAGCATACTGCATAAACATGAGTGATAAAAGAAGTCATAGAGTCCAATCCAAAAAGAAAAGGTTTTGAATGAAATGTCCAGAGAGATTGACCAAAAAGTTAGAATAGGTGTAAAAAAGGGCACACATTCAAAACGACGGCAAGAACAAACCTGAATTATGGTTATGTCTCGCATACACTAGCAAAATAAAGTGAACTAGTATGGAAAGAGTGCAAACACCTAAAAGCAAAATCTAGATTAGCAAGCACTTTATAATCTTAGATGAAAAGAAGTATAAAAGATGAGTATTAACTATGTGGACCTCACCCTCTTAAAAAGAATCCTGATCAATCTAGATTATATAAAACGTAAAACTAGAAAATATAAACACACTAATTCTACTACAGTACAAGGATGATAAAATAACTATCTATTCTAACACAGCTAAAAAAACTATATATTCTAATACAACTGAAATCTAATTTATAGATCAAAATTTGAATATACTTTTCATGAAAGAGAATATTTTAAAATACATAATTGACATAATTACCAAGTTCCCTATCTTGTTTTACAAGTCAAAAGAGGTTTAGTCAACGAGATTTATGCTTCCTATAATAATTTGTAAAAACCTCATTGCACCTTATATTTGGCAGCCAAAACATTCTTCACGACTACAAAACAAATGTCCAATGAGGTTCTGCTGTGCAAAACTCCCCCCATAGCAGTCACAAGTTGCTCGATTTTGATCTGCAGGAGGCAGGTGAAGATAAAGATGAAATCAAACAATAAAATGCTAAATGCTTGAGGAGGGTTTACATGCTTCTGTAATCATAAGAATGTGGGGAGATGGAATACATAAATCAAGCATGACAACATGTTCTGCATAGGACAATGCTTAAATGATAGCAACATGCTGCATTCCGAGTAAACTGATTATAACTTGTAAACTTACAAAAACAGATGAGTATTGTGAATTAATCAAGTAACAACTTCCAGAAACCTATTGGCGAACTAATTTATGGGTCAATAAGAAAAGTGGCTTACTTAAGCAGGTGCGGCCACGTTGGTACCAAAATACCAAATTAGGACAGTACTGCCAAAGCAGACCCAATAGCATCTGTGTAACCTAATAAACCATCTAAATCCTATTCAATCATACTCATGATAGAGGAAGCATTTGGGAACATGTATGCAAGATTAGATTCTATAGAACCATAAATTCCTAAGAAGCTCCATTTTGTGTGATTTGTGGGAAAACTTAAATTCACACAATTCTGTAAGTAAATAAACAATTTTGCACCCTGGGAAGCTTTTTAATAAGACACTTATGGGAAAGATGGATTCTAGTAAAAAATTTGGTCTGAAAAGGCAGAAACAATTTCCAAACATAAAATACATTAACTATCTTCATAGTGTATAATTTCATTAAGGAGGAGGTTCCAGAAAGAGAATGAATAAACAATCACATCGGTCAATTTTTGCCACAAAAAATGAGAGAGTCCATTTCAACCAGTTTATTTTTCTACAATACCTTTAAGAAACTAGTCATCATCAAAGCCTTATTTTTTTCTCCTTGAATAAGAACAAGGCAGAAGGTGCATGTCTTTACCTTTTCCTCTTTCTCGAAACCAGATGCGAGTATTTTGACACCATCCATTGCAAGGCAACAGGTGTAAACCTGTTTAGGCAAAGCTCTACGTTCCCTGGCACAAGAGAGAATACAATGTGGTCCTGCCAAAATATTCACCGCAATAGAGAAAATCAGGATTCTTTCCTGCAATTTCGTAAATGATTGTTCCCTCTGTGGAAATTTCCAGCAATTTCGTGTGTAAATCTTTCATCGCTCTTAAATCATCATGTAAGCCATCATCTAGCTCTGAACCGATTCATGTTTCTCCATGTTTCAACTAGATCTCTACCTTTTCAATTGAGAACAAAAAACAGTCCTTGTATATCCTTCCTATTCTTATCTTCAATTATCATCACTCTACATTCTTAAGAAATTTCAAATGACACGCAACCATGAAGTCTATTCTGAATCACCTCAATTGCTTGCACCAACTACCTAAGGCTAATTTAAAATATAATATACATTTAAAAATCTATTTCCAGAATCGTGCAGAAACAAGCTCAAAACTAACGAACAGATTGAAAGACAAAATCCAGAAGGGGGAGAAATAGGTACTAGTGATAAATTTTGTTACCGATGAGATTACAGCCCTTAGCCTTGAGATCCTGGAACTTCTCCTACAAAAACCAAAACCAACACGTCAGCCAGGGAGAGACCCCAAGAGCAAAACAGCAACCCAAAAAGCGTCGACTACGAAGCAGACTGACGTGATTGGGGGAGGAGATGACGTGGTAGTCGTTCGCCGATGTGCGGGAAGGATCAGAGCAAAGGAAGACTTGCGCGCCGTTCAGCCGGAGGGCGTCGTGGACGGAATCGTACAGCTCTGGAGGGACGAGGTTCCTCGACAGGAACACGCTCGCGCCGTTGAAGGTCCCCGTCCGAATCGCCATCAGACGAGCGACGGCGCTCGTGGGCGGAGAGAGGAGTGAGAAGATGAGGGGAAATGGAGTCGTGCCTGGGAGGTGGGGTCGGACTGGAATTGAGCGGGAAGTTGCGATCTTATTGGCGGATGGAACCAGTGAGCGACTTCAAAAACCCTTGGTTCTGTGAATTCTGTTTCTTTTGTAGACAAATCCACTTGGTTTGTTAACTTGCGAACGAACTCCTCTAAATTTGGACATTGGTCCTTCATAGGCGCACGACTATCGCAATTTCAGGTGTGTTTCTCGGTCTTCCGGGTTAGAGCAGATGAGGCAGGAGTTGGGGAACTCGGTATTCGTCCATTCCTTTTTTTGGTTTTGAGTTTGCACATGGTAGGGAGAAATAAGATTTCGCAAACAGAAATTAAGTGCAACAGTAATTTTTTTATGGACAGAAACAGGGAGTTTATATGAACTGGGTTTACTTTGTGAGCATAGAAATTTTACAGTGTGAAGGGCAATTACACCACTCACTACGCACGTACAAAGAAATCACGAATTTTGTTTTTGCTTTTTAAAAATATAGGCTAAAATCTATCCTGTAGAAATTATGTCAATTCAGTACATCACCAACTATAAATAGTTCAGTTGACACAAGTTGTAATTACATGGCTTCGTAGTCCGAATCCTAAGTTCAAATCTCGTAGGAAACATATATAGATTGGATGCGGGCCAGCCCCTACTAACCAGTTCAAAAAACATATATAGTTTGGATGTACATTTTCCCCTCAAAGGTCGACATGCAAAGTATCTTGTCCAGAAGGAATGCTCGTACTGTTTGAGATTTTGCCAGATTCTGCCTTAAGTCTTGAAAGGATAAGCCGTGCTACATTCTCAGCCGCAACGGCACCAGTTTCCATGGCGCTTGCTCCGCTTTCAAAAGAATTTATGTAGTAGAGATGTTTATCGTCCAGTATAAATGGTGCAAATGTTTCTGGCGATGTGTAGTGAGGATAAGCTGCCCAGTTTATCTCAATTTTTTCCGTTTTCGAGCTGAAACGTTTTTTTCTCCAAGCTTTAGTATGCATAAACTTTATTTTGAGCAGTTCTGCAAGCACAAAAATAGTAGTTTAAGAACAGAACGGCAGCAGAGATTCACCTGAAAATTGTGTCAAGCATGTTGTCAGTCAGCGGTGCACGGGAGAACACTTTATAGGTGATGTCTTCTTCACTGTATTTCTTAAGAATTGAGATGCTGGAGAATGGAATCTCTGGAACCTCAAGTGTGCCCACAAGGCCAGGGATTTCTGTTGCTGACTTCAAACCAAAGTATGCCTGCACAGATGGAAATTGACATGTAGTGCAGAGGACAAGCACCCCAAGTTCAAAAGCGACATATCAAATAAGATTAAGCAAATTAAAACACCAATCTGATATGGAAGGAAATCAGCAAACCATGGCAGTGCTTACAGGGTTTAATAGGCCCCTCACAAATGTTGCGTGAGTATGTTGTAACTTCCTGCTGGGAATTGAAATTGGAGGAGAAAAGCTGATATTTAGCTCATCTAATGGTGTGGCAAAAACCGTGACTCCACAGCTGTACTTATTTCCTTTGGCAGTGCTGAGCTCATAATTGCCTCCAAAGTAAGAGACAGAAGTAACCTCTTCATGCAGATACAATGTCACATTTGAGAGCCTGATCAACCCTGCAGGGATTTGCCAATTGCCACCATCAACTGACCACAAGCCATCTTGAGATCCTGCTAACGAAATTGCCCCAGCAAGTCCACTAATGCTGACATCTTGACCATAGTTAATTCTTGAGATTACCTGGAGCATGATAGGCCTCATTTAATATCATACATTAACATGAACTGGGACATCAAAACAATGACCTAGGATTTGTTGATTCTCAACTCAAATAATTGGTGGTCAAGATTAAAAACGCTGTTTCTAAAGATCTGAATCTACAGGAGGGAAAAACTTGTGAGAATGTGGCTAGGATGCCAGCGAGCAAAAAAAGTGCAACCACTAAAAGTGAAATATGTCTCACACAAGCGTGGTGAGAATTTGAAGTGGGAGAAAGGTAAATCCAGGGCAACTTGTATCAATGCATGGATTGGCTATAGCCTAGAATATTAGCTAGTTTGACAAACCAGTGCACTCATCGATGATTTTTAATGCAGACAATTATCTTTTAAATCTCAATGTATTTGATGTGGGTTGGTCGGTCGGCCCGACCCGAAGTCAGGTCCAAACCAGACAAGACACAACCTGGGTAAAGGCCAAGACAGGCCAGAGTGGCCCAACCGTTCGCTGTAGGCCCTTAGGACGAATGACTCTTGATGAATGGCCCCCTCCAGCACTCCAAAATCTCCCCACCACCAGCACGACCGCTTCATTTGCTCAACCAAATGAGCCACCGGAAAACATTGCATGGCTTCCACCCACACACCAAGCCCCAACTGACACACGTCGACCGATCAAGGAATCAGAGAATAGACGCCTGTCAAGCCACACCTATCCCTAAGAACAACACATGGACACATTGGCGCACCACAAACCTGCATAGTTCCCTATACACGCAACGATGCCACACATGCCCGACAAAATGGCAACTCCTGCAAAGTAGTGCAGCCCACCATGCTTGTAAGCCTGCGCCAGACATGGTCCATACAGGCAGCATCAATCGGACACCCAAATAGGACCGACTTGACGTGTGGACACCCAGCTTGGACCTGACATGTAGCCCAAGCAGACTCGTTGCTGCTGTCACACAACAAGGATTCATCCATCACAAGCCTCAGGTATAAATACACCAGTAAATATGGTAACTAGGTTATCGAATACTCACAACCTACACTCTTTTTCCTCTCAAAGCCTGGTCTTCCTTCTCACTAACTTGAGCATTGGAATGCCTTAAGCTGCCCCATGCGCAGTCCAAGTCTGTGACTGCTCTCCTTGTGTTTGCAGATCCAGTTGAACCAAACCCGAACCAGTGAACAATGCAACACGGGGCAGAGGCAAGATCAGTATTCAATGAAAATTTAATTTGTCTGGTTCACAACTTTGCCACTAATGTGGCTCTCATAGTCTCATGTTAGTAGAAGTTGCTGGGTGGATGATGAGGGAAGGGGGGAGACACATCTTCCTATTCAAGCCTGATACAATGAAATTTAATGTGTAGTTCACAATTTTACCACTAATGTGCCTTTCATAGTCTCATGTTAGTAGAAGTTGCTGGGTGGATGATGAGAGGGAGGGGATGTGGGGGGCGGTGTGTGGAGCAGGCATTCTCATGTTAGTTCAAGCCTGACTAACTAACTAGGCACCAAATTCAAGGTTACTCCTTGGCAAAAGAATGCCTGCTTTTTGCTACCTTATTAATGGTAAACAAAAACTTCAGCTTATGTTTAAGCTGCAAAAAGATTGGTAGCTGAAGGTTAATTAATACATCAGTAAATATCTAGATGATGATCATAAAAGGCCAGGCTCCTTATGCTTATTTCTGAGTTCTGACTAGGACAATATGGATTTTTTTCCCTTTTTTTGTAGGATGAACAACAGATACAAATGCAATGTTCAGAGAAGAAAACTGTCTCCTAAATTAATCAGGAAAAAAATTGAATCACATGAATGTGAAGTGGGGACTAAATCAGTATTGAAAAGCATACATCCTAATACCAATCAGTCACTGAGTGAAAAGCATACATCCTTGAGAATGAGTTTGAGGTGATTGGGTGCTAGATTACAAGTACAAACCTTAACTTACTATTACCAGCAATGCCTCAGAACTAGTACGCAATGCAGAATAACCTTTTATATATGCCTAAAATAGTGGACCAATGGTTCCTTTTATTTCTCTACAAGCAGAAATTAAGCATTGATCAAATGCACGACGGTAGATTGTCTAATCATATTTAAGAATGCTTCAATCTTTAAAGAGGTGGCAAAAGGACTTAAGGACTCATCTTGCAAGTGGCTGAAATACTAACATAAAAAAAATGACTAGATCATCAAAATCTTCTAGTTCTACCATCACTGACAATGATCCAGTAAATTGAATAGGCAACTCTTACAGTTATGAGCTCCGATATGATAAGCGAAGATAATTTCGCATCGGCCAATTCTTCCTGCAATGTCCTTTGTGTAAGCTCATACAAACCAGACCACTTCAGCATCTCCTCCACTGTCCCAAACACTGGGCGTGACTCCAACTCCTTGTAGTAAAGCAAGAACTTGTTCAGAGCAACCTGCCCAATTCACAATGTGGCCAAATCAGTACAATGTCCCCTTGTTTGATGATTATGCAGTAGAAAAAGATCTCGAGTAATTTCTCAATTTAATCTAAGAATACAATCCCATCCATTGTAGAGATTAAGCTATTGTAGGCAACCACTACTCTATTTACAAAAGGAAAATTTTTCATTCTATGGATATAAAGAAACTTTACAATAAAGTCCCAGTCGATGAAAAATGGCTGTTGTTATAGATGTAACTGCTCTTACGGAAACACTAGTTCTTATTCTATAAACAACTATTAGGATAGCAAATAAGACTAAGGGTCCATTTGGAATCACTTCTATCCAGATTTTGACTACTAGTTTCTGGTAAAAGCTGAAAAGATCTAAAAGTGGTTCCAAACAAGTATTTGTCATTCCACTTCATAATGATACACATGGATGGACAATCCATGTGTATTTTTGTGCAGTTAAAGAAGCTGATGGAAGAAAACTATTGTAGAAGCTAGAGAAAATAACATCATAATGTCTTTAATATTATTGTTCTTTTTAAACATTTACTTTTAAATGCCATTACTATTTACAATCCATACCACTTATCCTTGTACTTTAAAGTAATTAAAGTATTATTAGAAGCTAGCTTCTATTGATGAGTCATTTCTTTCTCAAACAAGATTCTAGAAATAATCTAGAATCTAGTTTCTAAAAAAACTCTTAGAAGTTAGCCTCTGGAAATAACGTTCCAAACGGACCCTAAGCATAGAAAATCACAGCAACATCTACTTCCAAACTAGAATTAGAAAGAACAAAGATACCTGAGTGAAATAGTTCATTCTTAGAAGAGACACCCCATATCTCCAGAGTAATCGCAAAGGATTAAGAACAGAATACATCAGTCTGTACACACTAGAACTAGAGTCCATGGGAGGGGGCAAGGTCTGGAACACGAACTGCGACCCGTCCCATATCCCGAGCCAAGAAGAGTAGTCAGGCATTGACTTGGGTCTGTGTTGAAGGCCTAGCATGGAGGCGAACTCGAGGGCGTGGAGATTCTTCGGGTGGATGATGCTAGCTCCGGCCTCGAACGTGTCTCCGCCGATCGTGACGGTCGCCATCCGGCCTCCGACCCTGCCGTTCCTCTCGAGGATGAGGATTTCGTGGACGGCGCCGGAGCTGTACCGGGTGAGGAAGTGGGACACGGAGGAGCCGGCGATGCCACTCCCGACAACGCATACATGGGCGGCGAGTGTGGCAGAGATGAGGGAGAGCAGCAGCAGGAGGAGGAGAACGAGAAGTAGGATGGGAAGACTTTTCTGGGATGCCATCACGGTGCTGTAGAATGGAGACTGGAGAGGAATCTGAAGGAGAATTCAAGTGTCTGCTTTGTAACGGAGAACCAAAGCCCAAACTCCCCCGACTGCATACGTGGATGTCAAATAAACAACATGTTCAAGTTACCTTGTCAAATAAAACCACACCCCACCCCCCAAAACCCTTAGTCTGTAGGGTTGTTTTTTGTAATTATCCTGGCATTAGCACTCCCTCTTCTCAATTTTGTCCAGGATGAGGCCCGCACCGATTCAGCCTCTTCCCTCTCCTCCTATCTCTCCTCTCATTTTTGTACGACTACACCTCCTCTCCTTACCCCTGAGGCAGAACACAAGTCCTCTCTTCTCCTCTGGCAAGACAACCAAGAAAGTGATCTCAAACCCTCAAGAAACTCCAGCAAGCAGTGGGGTCACTAGGTTGAATATGGTGACTTCGGAGACTTCGGTAATGGTAGTGATCAGGGCATCCCACCCTTGCTTCTGTCGTGTCCACGGCAAGCTCACCTCCGCCGCCCACGCCTCCGACCACGCCCTCATCGCCACCAGAACAACGCCCTCTCCGATCCCACCCCCCGACCAAGGGCTCGACCACATACGTGGGCGCCGACTTCATCTGGAGCCAGAGGTCGAGGGAGACAACCGTCGAAACGCCTCCCCGGAGGCTGAAAGGGTAGCCCCAAACGAAGTCCGCACCTTCACTGCATGGGTCGTAGAGATTGTTGTAGAAGTAGGGTGTCGATGGAGTCTGGACGTTTTGGATGTGCTGTGCAAACACGTTTGTCCTCTCCCCAGTTGGGGAGGTCACCACCGAAGCCAGCACCCTCTCCGATCCCACCTTCTATTCCAGTGTTGTTATCTTCTCTATGGTTTTATTTATTGTTGGAATTTTCTAAAGTCGGTTTGATGGAAATTTCCAATATTTTTTGCTCGGTAAGGGAAAAGGTTGATCTTCTTCGATATTATTTTCTCTTACAGTTTTTATATGTTGCATTGTTCTGTTTTGTTTGCTATCGTTGTTGTAAGGGAAGAGGAGGTGGGAATTGAAGACAGAGAAGGTCGTGAAGAAGAAGGTAGTTGTTAAGTGCTTGGTGATTGAAGATGTGCTAGCAATCAATGCAGTGGACATTGAGGATTGTTGGTCTAAGTCGAAGGACTTGTGATTAATCTACCTGATCTTGTTGTTCTTCCAATGGTGGTTGATTTTAGTCCGGAAGTAATTATTCTTTTGTGGTCTTCACTTGTTTTGGATGGATGTGCCCGACGAATTCCTACAATTGTTGATCAAAGTCAAAGGACTTGTGATTAGTCTACTTGATCTTGTTGTTTTTCCAACGAGGGCTGATTTTGTTGTTGAACTATTTATCATAGAGATCAATATTCTACATTCCAGTTTGGCCTTCTCGTTGAAAGAGCAATCAGCAAGCCACTGAAACACATGTTAAACACCAAATTTAAAAGTATTCAAGATGCTTCAAGTAGTTAA
Source organism: Posidonia australis (assembly GCA_024699735.1). NCBI lineage: Eukaryota > Viridiplantae > Streptophyta > Magnoliopsida > Alismatales > Posidoniaceae > Posidonia > Posidonia australis. Next base: position 3,823 of record JAMKQA010007960.1, on the reverse strand, counting down.
GATGCTTCGACGTTCTGCATCTTTTGACAATTAAACACCAAAATTAAGATATTCAAACTGTAAAGTCCAAATTCAAGATTTGCAACATTAAAATAAGGAATTCAACCATGCTTTATTTTTCATGTAGAAACTCTTTAATCATTTTTTCCCAATTTATCTCAAATTCAGCAGGTCTTATAGATTTGTAGACAATACACTTCAAGGTCTTGTTAACAGCGTGATACTCAGTCGAAGATTCTAATTTTTTTCAGGTATTTTCTTCATTATATGCCATAAACAAAGCCCTGAGATTGCAAGGAGCATGCCCTGAGATTGATTTGTAATTATTCCAATAGGAACATGTCCTAACATGCATTCCAAACAAGACTTAAACAACCACACATAAGTCTCTGTATGTAACATTTGTAAATTCATTTGTCATTGTAATTGTTCAAAATCAATAAAATTGAAGTATAAGCGGGTGCTATTAGCATGAATGGGTAGTATGAGGTCTTATTCAGTTTTCTTTAGTGGTTTACTTTTTAGCTTGGATGTTGTACCTTGTTTTCTTGTGTAGTAATGTGCTCATAAGTTTGTATGTGTGTGTGTAGTTGAAAAGGAGGGGTACTTGCCACGTGCTCTGTAAGTCAATGCAAGAGCAGTTAGTGCATAGTTGGATGTGTGGATGTGCATGCATGCGGTTATTTACCTTGATTTGCGGCTATTTAAGGAGCGAGGTGTACTCAACACACCTTCAACTTTCCCTCCCTCCACAAGCATGGTAAGGTGGTGAACTTTTAGAGCCTTCCTCCTTCTCCTTTCTTCTCCTTCCCTTGAGTTCTCTTCTTCTCCTTCTTTCAGTACCAGAGAGAGAGAGAGTGTGTGTGTGTGTGTGAGTGAGTGGTGAGGAGAGAAGGGCGTTCAAGCTTCTCTGGTCGAGCATCTCCCTTGTTCAATGAGAAACTTCGATTGACATCGAGGAGGTTTCGTTGCCGACAAAGCTCTCCAGATTGTGTTGTGACTCGTAAAGATGAGTTTAACTTCACTAAGCTTTGGGTTTGTCTCTCTCCCTGATTGATGTTGATTTCTTGGTGGATTCCTTACTGTGGAGGTGGGTTGCAACGTGCACCAAGTCATGGTGAACTCCAGTCTTCATCTTGGTGGTTGAGTAAGCTCATGGAAAGGCTGTGTAGAGCTAGCTCCAGAGCGGTGGTGATCGTCGACGTTTCTAGTGGTAGCCGGCGTGGGTGGACAGCCTCTGTGAACGTCCAAGAGGTGCACATCCCATAGTTTCTTCTCCAATTTTGCATGAAATTATGTAGAAATGCTCCTTAGCATGATTTGAATGCCTAATTGAAGTTCCATGATTTTAGGGAATTTATGGTGAATTTTACAATTATTTTTTATGTCGTTTGTTTGTATTGTAGCATCGAATGTCTATGTGTGGTTTGGATTTTTGTATCTTGAGTTATAGGTATTGGATTGTAGTATTTTTTTGTCCCAAATGGTAGAGTACTAATACACTTTCGTTTTCATATATTTTATGGAATTTTTGGTTGCACGTGGCGAGACTGCTAGAATTCCCAAAATCAAACGATTTTTGGGCTCTCTACTGTTGTTTTCCTACTTTGGTTTTAGGGTTGGGACGTGACCTAAAAGTACGAATGGCCAACCCAAGTCGAGGCTGGCAATGACTCAAACCTATTCTAGTGTTTGTTGGTTTGTTTTTTCTAGTGATTTATATATTGTTAAGCAGTATATTGGTTTTGTGGATTAGTTTATAATTTGCAAATGATTTGAAATTGGTTTTGAGGAAAATGTGGAAATAATTTTGAAAAGAGTTTTCCATGTTTTTATGACAAATCAAGAAACCAAATGATCGTGTTGTCGAGACTAGGGAATGTAACAGCATTCCTAAATGGTCAAGCATATCACTTAAGTTAAGGTTCTGAAATCAAGAGGCTGTAAACAAGTGTTCGTCGGATTCTAGAAGTATGAGACTCCTGAATTATCATCCACAAAGTTGAAACTGAAGTCCAAGGATTGAGTTGTCGTCCGTACTTAGAGATATCGTGGCAATGGACTCATGAGATATGAAATCTCTGTGTAGCTAGGCATAATACCTTACTTGCTACAGGTACTGGGATTTATAAGTGTGTGCTGAGCCTAGAGGTGAAGAGCCCCTCGTAGTTCGAAGCACTGAGTTAGGACACCAAGAGATCGTACTTTGTGGTATTGTTTTGAGAAACAACAGCTTATCTGAAGAGAATGAACAACTTTCCCAAGAAAACTTAGACTTGAGAGGGTCCTATCGAGGAAGTAGGTCACTAGGACAAGTTTGTTCCTCAGAGAGTGGTAAGTTTGAGATAATGCAGTGCACTTCAATAGCTATTTATAGTCAAAGTTGGTTGCTTAACCCCGAGCAACACGATTCAATGTGGTTTTCTGCCTGTATGACTCGAGAATTGTATGGTTTTGGCCAAAGTGGGCTTGAGTTTTTTCCCCCTATGTGGCGTTGTAGCATTTTACTGAGTTTTAGTCAGTGGGGCTCGTGTGCTTGATGATCGTGGCTTTGGAAAAGTGGTGTGTTAAACAAAAAATGGAATGGTTTGAGAATGTGTTTTTATTCGATCGATCCTTATCAGGTTTTTGCTTTGGTTTTCACGTGGCTTTCCATAGGGTGTGTGTTGAGTAACTTTTTGATCACTCATGTGTATTTTTTCTGTTATTTTTAGTTACAAATGCAGATGAGTAGTGGTTTCCATTACTAGTGCATATAACAGGAGTCACCTAATCCTCCACTGCAAGTTCTTAGTAGTTAGATATTTTATTAGACTTTAGTTAATCCTTTAAGTTAAGCAATTTTATTGTGTTTAATTTTGTGACTGTGCCCTTACCCAAGGGATCCGCGCGCGGGGTCGCACCAGAGGGAGGATGTCACAGCCATGCCAGGATGGCGAAGGCACAAGATGGATAAAAATGGAAAAGAAAAGGAATCGCCACCTAATCTTTTAAGGGAAAGATGAACAAAACCACAAACGAATCACAAAAAAGTGAATGAATGAGATGCAAACGTGAAGACTAGATGTCTACTAACCAGAGGATGAGTAAGGATTCTTATTACGCAAGGGGAAGGTGTTAGGCACCCCTGTACGCCCGAGAAACTTGGTCTTTCTAGTCTAATTCGCTTACTAGAGGCTAAGTGAATGCTTGCTAAGCCTAAATCATACTCTAAACATACTAATATGAATGCCAAGACAAGACTGGATGGATGTATAAGAGGGTACGCGAAAACTGCGAAGAAATTCTCATGAAATGATGAAATCACAAAGTATGACACAATAAAGAAAATCATATGAAATGACGAGGTTTTTGGCGAAAATGTCTTAGAAAATCACACAGGTCTCAAGAATGTCAAAAATTCAACTGACTCAAGTCGTCAGAATCAAAGAAAGCATCGTAGAAATCAAGGTGGGAAAACTGCAAAGAAATCCGCATAAAACAGGAAAACTGTGACATGTGAAGAAATTCACATAAAATGGCGATGTTTTTGTAAAGAATTGTAGACACCCCGATTTTGAGGTAACCCAGAAATGAGTATCTTTATGTTGCTTCGGATGTGATCAACCATTAAACCTAGCCCCAAGCCTATTAGCAAGCCAGAGCCCAGAAATTTGTGAGGTAGCTGGGCGCACCAAGGTGGCGCACCAAGGTGGTGCACCAAGCAGGCGCCCAGCCGTTTCCAGACTGCGACTGTTGACCTTCCATCTTCCAGCTGTTACCTTTGCCAACGAATGTGCTTGAGAATATTCGAGCCTCTTCGTCTACGAGGCCCTCCAACTTC
>JAMKQA010007959.1:0-43624 GCA_024699735.1 Posidonia australis | reverse complement strand
CCCCCATGGGCCCAAATGGGTTTAGGTGGGTCCAAATGGACCAAATGGGCCCAGAAAAGTTGAATGAGAGTCAAATGGGCCTAGAATGGGCTTGTGGACCCAAATGGGCTCACCTAAGGCTTAATGGGCCTAAGTGGGCCTTCATGGGCCGAATTGGGCTTTCATGAATTAAATGGCCTAATGAGGGTTTGTGGGCCCAAATGGGCTCAACCAAGGTTCAAGTTCAGCCACCAGATCCTCATCCTGCAAAATTGGAAATTTGGGGTGTCTACAACACCCGATTCAGAGTTTGGGTAGCATGGCTGAGCAGTAGGACATGTCCCACAACCTATTTTTGCATGTCATTAAGCATTTGACATTAGGCATAGGCACCCACTTGCATGACATTGCATATTGCCTTTGGGCATAAAAAAATAGGCTTCAAGTCGGCATAGCCACATAAGCGAGCGTAAAACTATGAAAGCTTGACTTGTCGAGTACATGAAGGTTCCTAAAACCTTCTCCATGCATAATTAGAATCCTTACCTAGTTTTTTGGTGCGTAGTGACCTTTCCTTTGGCACGGATCATGCATTGCTTTCGTAGCTTTTGCTTTGTTCTCGCGGCTTTCCTTGTCTCCTGTTTTTAAGTAGATTAAGTGACGACTCCATTGCTTTATTTTCACTGTTATTGTTCTTCCTTTGTGGTTTTTGCCATGAATTTGCTTGGTTTTGTGCATCCGACCTTTTCGCACTTCACACGAGTCATCGCCGGCATGGTTACAGATTTCATGTGATTTCTGAGTATTTTTTGGACTTTTAAGGAATCTCTAAGAATTTAACAAAAAATATAGGGGATAAAATGCAAAAGACCACATGGCACCATCGAGACAAGCGACTATTCTAGACGCCACTTGAGTAGGCGACACATCACATCGCCTCTCATATAGGCGAGTAAGTTCTGACGCTATCTCAGTAGGCACCTGACACCCTAGGTCCTCCTCTTGTAACATGTCATCTTGGGCTTTAATATAATATATGAGATATTTACAAATATTATCATGAATTTTCTTATGATTATTCTAATTTCTAGGATTTTCTAAATACTTATATATTTATGGAATATCATATAAATCTTTATTAATGCCAGATAATTCCAGAAACTTCTGGAATAATGGATGACATTAGGATTAATATCATATATTTTTATTATGGTATTAATTATCTCTTTTTCAATGTTAGAATTATCTATAATTTAAAAAGATAATTTCAACATGTGATTAATTTTCGAATAATTATTTAATTACAAGACTGGAATTTGTAATAGATATGTTTAACATAATTCTCGTAATTATTGGAGATTTTATCTTTTAAATTTGATTTTAACTTTGAATTTGGATTTAAAATTTGATTTTAGATTCAAATACCTTCTAGAATATTCTAGCAATTTCCACAGAGTTTGAAACGATTAAGATGAGTCATTTACAGTTGTTACATTTTTGTTGAATCGATTTTGGATTTTATTTTTAAGCGAGGAGATATTTGTAACTCAGCGCCACTAGGGGTGGCGACTAAACCTAAAAGGATATTTCTACTTATTTTTCCACACTAGAAAATAGCATATCTTGGGTCGTTGCTTGTCTATGTGACGACACATCTGAATGTGTTGCCTGCTCTATAGCCGACAAGGTTAAAATATCTCATTTTTGAATTGATTGCTTCTAGAAGCTTCTAGAAATCTATTTTAATGAGATTTTTCACATCCTGGCCTCTATACATAGACCCCGAGACCCCCAAGTTAGAGTAGGCCTTCTGATTCCGAGAGAGTTCCATCTAAAGAGAGCAAACCCTGGCGAAGTCTTGCCAGATTTTCGCAAAGAGTTCCTGATCTTCTCTTCTATCCCATCTCCACATTCATGCCTCCACTTCCTCCACTCCATGTCGCATACACAAGGGTGAAGGGAGTATCATTCCAGCGTTATTATTCATTTCCTTACTGCATTTCATATTTAGCCCATAGTATATGCATGTGGGGACAACCCTCAGTTAGTGTTCAGTTCATCTAGTCATGTTTTTCCACATTATTTTTTATTTTGTTTACCTCACCTTGATCTAATCCAGATTTGTTTGTTTGAAGGGAAAAAGGAGCCACGTTGCACGAGTAAGCCACCAAATGACATCTAGCTATCGATTCGATGAGTTGGTGAACCCATGACCTTAACTTTACATCAGATCTTGGGTTTCCATATTAGATTAGGAGCGAAACACAAAAAGGGATCTTATAAAAAATTGGCGATCACGGTGGGACTGGAGCCCACAATCTCCTGCTTACACCTAGGCCATCTCCCTTGAGTTCACACCAAGGCCCATTACCCATGCCTACCTGGCCTACAAAGGGGAAGACCCATACAGTGCCACCGAGCCTTACCATCAACTTCCCTAATCAAAGCTCATAGGTACCGTATGCCACTACCCCCACTTACTCATTCTCCCACCAAGTTCCTCCATCATCCCTTGGCCACATTCCACAACTCTACCCAAGGGCACCCCAACTAGCACCACCGCCTACACCCACATACTATCTCTAGCCTTCACACTTTGCTCCACCTTATAGCACCCCTTGACCATACCAACCCTATTAAGCTCAGGGATAGTAGGGCCAAGGGCAATCATCCATCCAAAGTCTAGAAATAAAAAGAATGATTGTAGAAGCATTGGCAGAAGCATTGGTAGAAGCAGGAGTCATCTCAAAAACCCTTGCTAGTTTTGACACTTCCAAAGTCCCGCATTTCACTCTACGATCGGGATTCAAGCTGCCAAAGATGAAGAAGTATGATGCAACCGATGACCTAGGGAGCCACTTGGCCACATTCACCATGGACGCCCTCCCTTACAAGTATGACCTAGGGCTCACGATATACCTTTCCTTCAAGATATTGGAAGGTGAGGCATTGAAATGGTTCGATACTCTTACAACATATGATCTCTACGACTTCAAGATGGTGGAGGAGAAGTTCTTGAGCAAATACAGCCATCGTGTGACACATAATCCTACAATCAGTGATCTCTTTGTGGAGAATATGAAGCCAAACAAAGACTTCATCATGTATGCAAGTCGGTGGAGGGACATGGCAACCAGGGCTAAGTGCTACATCCTAGAAAGTCAGGTTGTGGAAATCATAGCCAAGAATACTATCAGTGCGCTTAGGACATGCCTACTCTTGGGGGACTTCCATACGTATCCCTTACTATACCAATGTGTTGCCAATGTCCTCCACAACAAGGATGACTTACCTTTCCTAGAGTTCGAAGGGAAAAGCAAGAAGAAGGCCGCCAGGCACACCATAGAAGGAATCACAGAGGGCATAGCAAAGATCTCAACGTAGTAGGGTCGGAAGGGATGCAAGGATCATCAACATCAGGAATCTCTAACCCAACAGTATCAACATCCCCCGCAACCTCAAACAAATCAGTACCAAGGGCCTACAAGGTTGTATTAGCCACAATGCCAATAGAAGCAACATTGGTAGCAGCAGCAGCCACTAGCTTACCTCGTGTTTGCGTAATAGGCACGACCAAACAATCAGTATAGTGGACAGCCACAGGGGCAACAATAGGGGCAAAGAAGCTACCACAATATCCCCCCACCTCAGGCTTACAAAGGGCCAAAATGGCAGCACTATTTGCTACTCCTAGATGCGCTCAATGATGTATTCAGGATGCTGGTTGAGAGTGGAGATCTGTAGCTCCCAATGCCCAGGCCAAACACTCACAATATGGATATAACTAAGTATTATCCCTACCACCAAAGCAACAGACATACCTTAGAAGAGTGTTTTGTGGTGAAGGGCAAACTATATGATCTAAAAGACAAAGGGGAGATCATGTGGATTGCTCTCAAGGAGAGATTGAGGATAGCTCAGGAATAGTAGACCAAGATGCAGATACATCAGAACCCTTAGTCGAACCATGCCATGGCCCATGTGTGCACCAAGGATAGACAACTTGCAGCTCTAGCTGAAGGGGTAACCTTTCAGTGCATAGAAGCAAACCTAGACTTCCAAGAAGAATTTGAGGAGCCAGAGGTGCCAATCTTGGAAGTCTCGTCTGAAGAAGAATGGGAAGAGGAGACAGATGATACATGGGACCCTAAACTAGATGAGCTCATTGGTGATACCAACTTCCTGGATAATCTTGACACCCTTCTCACCTATGAGTAGTAGCTGCCTAACGGTTTAGATCATGGAGACCCCTATGTACTAACTGGAGAAGGCGTCACAAATATTGAGCATTAGGACATCAACTTCAAAGATACAGAACTGCCTCCACCAGAAAAGCGTGTTCTTCCGCTAATCAACTCTGTAATAGTCAATGACTTTCCCTTGACAAGAGTACTTGTTAATATTGGTGCTAGTCAGAGTGTCTATTCCATATCCACCCTCGACTACATAGGCACTGAGGAAGACCAGATCACTAAGCACTGTTTTGCTTGCACAACATATGATAGAGACGTAAGAGAGGCGGTTGGTACAACTCAATTGGACATTTCCATCGGTCCCCTGACTACTGCTACGATGGTTGTCATCATGGAACAAGACTAAGTTGAGCCCCCTAATTCTAGGGAGATCCTGGCTAGTAGAAATCATGGTCATTGCCTCCCTAGTACATGAATGCCTCAAATTCAAGCATCAAGGGAGGATAGTCACCATTTGAGCTAACCATGATGTAGATGAGGGGATGACCTAGGTACAAGCACCGTTGGAGCCCACCAATGGAGGACCACCCTCACAATCGCCCAACGGGTGTCCGTTAGGAGGATGGATTGATGATCCTTATTAGCCTAAGGACACACCAAGCTTCCAAGGGTTTCAAGATGGGAGGGGTATGAGCCTCACATGAAGATACGTCCAGTCACCCTATGCAGGCCCTATGCTGCAAGGCCCATCACTCTATCATGGACAAATCAAGAACCAGGGGAAGTCCTCATCATTATAGCGTTATTTTTCATTTTCTTACTACATTTCATATTTAGCCTATAGTATATGCATATGGGGACAACCCCTAGTTAGTGTTTAATTCATCTAGTCATGTTTTTCGACGTTATTTTTGATTTTGTTTACCTCACCTTGTTCTAATCTAGATTTGTTTATTTTGAAGGGAGAAACGAGCTACATTGCACAAGGAAGCCATCAAATGACATCCAACCATCGATTCGGTGAGTCGATAAACCCTTGACCTTAACTTCACATTAGATCTCAGGTTTTCACATTAAATCAGGAGAGAAACACAAAAAGGGATCTGACACTGTCTAGTTGGCTGTGTTTCCAACTTCACTCAAATTGGACGAAGTCCCAATCCTCTTTCCTAGATCTCCGTTCCAAATAGTCAGAGTCCATTTAGCTCTTTTTTTGACTTTGCTCTAGTCAGACGAAATCCTTACCTTTTTTGGATCTCTATTCCAGATAGTCGGAGTCCAGTTTGGTCTCTTGTCATCTTCGCTCCGATCGGACGAATTCCTTGCTCTTCCTAGATCTCCATTCTAGATGGTCGGAGTCCAGTTTGCTCTCATGTTGACTTCGCCTTGGTTGGACAAAGTCCTTGCTTTTCTTGGATCTCCATTTCGAACGTTCGGAATCTAGTTAGCCCTCTTGTTGGCTTCGCTCCGATTATACAAAGCCTTAGCTCCTTCTTAGTTCTCCGCTCTAGATGATCAGAATCCGGATAGCCCTCTTGTCAACTTTACTCTGGTCGAACAAAGTCCTGGCTTCTTCTGGATCTCCACTCCAGACAGTCGAAGTTCAGTTGGCTTTCTTTTCAACTTCGCTTCGGTTAGACAAAGTCCTTGCCTTTTCTGGATCTCTGTTCCAAACTGTCGGAGTCCAGTTAGCTCTCCTTTTGACTTTGCTCTGGTCAGATAAAGTTCTTGCCCTCCTAGATCTCCGTTCTGGATGGTCGGAGTCCAATTAGCTCTCTTTCTGACTTCACTCTGGCTCACTCTGGTCGGATGAAGTCCATGTCCTCTTTCTAGATCTCCATTCCAGACTGTCGGAGTCTAGTTTACTCCTTTTGTTTTTGGCTTCTCTCCGATCGAACAAATTCCTTCATCTTCTAGATTTCCGATCGAACAAAGTCTAGATTGTTCTTCGTCTAGTCCTTCGCTCTAGATGGATGGAGTCTAGATTGCCTCGGTCTTCACTCCAAATGGATGAGGTCTCAACCCTCGTTTGTTTTTTTGCTCTAGATAGATGGAATCCATTTTGTTTCTTTTGGGCTGGTAACCCCAACTACTTAGATGACATCCATCAAATGTCTCCTTTCTTCCTTGGCAAGCCTGATATCTTGCCATGTCCCCTTTCATTTTGCTTTTTAGGCTGATAACCTCAGCTATCTGGTTTGTAAGTCCGACAACTTAACATTATCCTTTGTTTTTAGCATTTACATTGACATTTCTACTCACATCTCGACAACAAGTCGTGACGTTTGGTGTATCCTCCGAAGATGTGACTTAGGGCCTGTAGCATTTCTTTGCTTTCCTGTGGACAGGCGGGGTGTCTTGTCAACCTTGAACATCGGTCTTGATTACCCTAGACAGTGATCAGGGAGGGCATCTGCAAACACCCTATTTTTGTAGGTATTTGATAGTCATAGGGAAGGTGTGGTGTAATGACGGTGCGCTACGGTTACTATGAGCTTATTCGCTTTCCTCAAAACCCATTACACCCCTATTTTGCTGGCTGGTTAAGTGGACATTCTGCCTCTAGGATCACTGAATTCTCCATTGTTATTGGGTCGCATGGATCTGAGAATGTTCCCCAGCCCTTAAAGACCATCACACCCCTACTTTTACACCTAAATCCCAATCTAATCCTTTGAAAATTCATCCCAACCATTGAGCTCAAGTTGGTTACTCATTAACGACCAATGTCAGGCTCCTCCTCCTATATAACGACATCTAGCGTCCAACGAGTGGGCTCCTCCAAACACACTCTTTCTGGCTCTGGACGCTCTCGCTCTCAACTTCTAGACACACTCTCAATGCAACCACACAACCTAGAACACTCAGACAACTTCACACCCATTATTAGCCAGAATTCTCCGACCGACCATCCACACTAGCTAGCCTAGTTCAAACGACTCCTTGTCTAAACCACACTCCTCCACATTCCACTTACACCCTAAGCACGTGTGTGAGCCATCCCTGCAACCAAAGCTCCATCTTCCCATTGATGACAACATCGAACTAGTCACTAGTGAGCACATCTGAGCAGCAGCCTTAGCCTCTGTCTGAGACAATTATTGTTCACAATCCATAGATATGCCCTCTAGACTCTACATGCATCGAAGTTTCGTGTTTTTGCTGACACTACACTGCATGCATCGACGACGTCGTTTGTGGCTTCGGGCAAGGCTCTGGCCATTGAACCTGAATCTTGCACATTGTCACACTCTTCTCGTCCACCCACTTTGATGAGGATTCACCATCCGAACTTGCTGGTCGTCTCTCTCATGACGAACTATCATTGAATCCACTGAGCTGGGCATGGATGAGTTGCATTGTTTTGTTGATTTGCATTGCATCCATATTGCATACCTTGGACCCCTCTCCATCTCCTTCTCCTCAATGACCTCATATAGAGCTCGTTAGCCTTAGTCATGGCCAGAGAACCCAACTCAAGCCAACCGCAAGTGAGCTAGGTGGGTGGAGAGATCTAGACGTTCGTATCATGATCTGATTGTTCCGTTGTTTTCCTGACATTGCATTCATGCTTAGCCAATGATTTCCCATTTTATTTCATCGTTTTATCGCGTTTAATTCGACTATGAAGTTTCTATCACTGAACTGTAAAATGACTAGCATGATTTTTCAGCAGGTCGATATAGCATGCCCTCTTAGCAAGAGGTTGTTGCGTGTGTTCCCTGTGTGAATAGTCGTCATGACATTTTGGGTTCAGACAGTTTACAGAGCATGTTTTAGATCTTCTTGTTTGATTCATATTTCTATTTTTGGCTTCTGTTTTGACTCTAGTGCATGTTTTATCACCTCATAGCATGGCATCTTGCATATCGCCCTAGGGTGTACATTATTTGGCATTTAATGCCTACATTGGCCACAATTGCGAGTGGAGTAGCTAAGAAAGACTAATTTCCAAGCATATGGGATACCTAATACCTTTCCCATGTGTAATAGGAGTTCTTATCCTTTCTTTGGTATGCAATGACCAAAAGTGCTGCATTTTTTGGCATGGATTCACACATTTTCACATTTCTTGCATCGTTTTATTGCATTTATTCTTGTTTTCCGATTTCAAATAGACTAGGTGGCAACTCCGTTTTATTTCTTATCCTTTCTTTCCCCTATCTTGGTGTTTTTAAGTCTAGCATCCTTCCTCAAATTCACCATCTTTGTCATGGCCTCGTTGATTCACAAGTCTAGTTTTCACACTCGACCCCACGAGCCAACTCCGTCGGCATGGTCACAGTTGGTCATGAATATTACTGTTTTCCAAATGGGTATTTCAGCTATAATCAAAACCCAATCTATAGCACTAAAGGATCAGGAAAAAATTACATATGGTGTATGTTGAGAATCTTTTTTGACATGATTGAGAAGTTTCTGAAAGTCTTTATGGTTGACTTCTCAATCTTTAGATCTTCATATTTTGAGTGTTTGCATCATTTTACATTGGTGCTTGAGAGATGTAAGGAGAAGAACTTAGTGCTAAACAAGGAGAAGTGTCACTTGGTGGTTAGGTGGGGGATAATCCTAAGCCATGTGCATTCTAACATGTGTATTGAGGTTGATAAGGCCAAGGTGGATCTAATGGTAAACTTAACTCCACCTAAATCTATGAAAGAAATCCACTCATTTTTTGGTCATGCAAGTTTCTATGGGATATTTTGATCATGTTGGAACTAAAAGCTCCTTGAGCGACCAAAGGCACATGAGGAAACTGATATGGTTACGGCGAAGATGGTGAATTCGAGGAAGGGCACTTGACCCAAAAAGACCAAGGAAAAGTGGATAAGGGAAAGAAAAGGAAGTTGCCTAGTGAATCCGAGAAAATTCAGATGCAAAAAAATGGGGGAAAAAGGATGCAAATGAATGCAGGTGAATGTGAATGAATGTGTGCAAGCTTCGTGCCAAATGGATATAACACATTGGTCATGGCAAACTAGAGAAAGCGTAAGGACTCCTATTACTCATGGGGAAGGTGTTAGCTACCCCCACACGCTCTAGAAATCAGTGCATTGCTAGAAAACATGGGGAATCCATACACTGCAGACAGAGAAATAGTAGAAATCATGTAGAATCAGAAGTGAAAGTCCAAATAGAATGATGTAAGGTGCTCAACCAATCAATCTATTCTGACTCAGTGGGTCACACCATCGATTCACGTTGGCTAGATTCGCTAGGAGCCTTTGCTCACAATAGACGCCACCTAGTTGTGCTTTTAGATATCCCATTTTGACACTCCCCGTTCCCCTCATAGAGTAGCATTGCATTAGCATATGGCTTAGGACTTCATCTCCTGAGCATAGGATCTCTTGTGCCTGTTCTTTGTGTAGAACGCTCAATCATGGGCATTTTACTTTGAACGCCAATTGTGGGGCATTTTACATTAAATGGCTAAACATAGGTGTTTTACATTGTCTTGTGGATTCCATTCCCCTTTTCACCTTTTTTCCTTATTAGGACTTGAAAATCCTTTTGGGTGCAACGTAGATACTTGCCTTTCTCGTTGTATAACATTGCCCATCACGTCCTTCAATTTCGGATTTCAAATCTTTGAGCCAAATTTGGAAAGTTTGTTAGATGAGGGTGTTGAATGCCTATATTGGGGCATTCAACGTTGAACGTGCATTAGTGGGCGTTCTACGCCCATGATCCAGGCCCTCTACGTCAACTTTCTTTCCTTGTTTGGCGAAATTTGATTTTTGAATCCTTACCTTGTTTGGGGCTTCCTCTGATTGCGTAATGCCGTAATTAAGGGCTAATCAAGTCTTAATAAACCCTTAATTGAGAATTAAAGGCTTCGGCTAGTAGTTGACATTGGAAGAGTGTAGAACGCCCATTTCTAGGCATTTTACATTGATCGCCTATTCCTCTGATTTGGAAACTTTTGATGGCTGCTGTGCATTCTTGCCTATTTCAATTCCTTTTGTCTTTTAAGGTCCCCCATCCCTCTATAAATAGAGGGGCACTCCTAGCCTTTTGGGGGGGATGAAAAAAAGGTGGAGAATTTTCAGAGATCTAAACTAATCCAAAAATCGAAATTCTAAGAAAGAGAGAATAAAGAGGTTCTGAGCTTGAGTTTCTCTGACAGCCCCGACCGCATTATGCTGACATTTTGTATCCCATGCATTTGGAAAAGGGTGTTTTCTTTTAAATAAATTTGCATCTCATTCCATATTTTGCATATTATAGATAGGCATTTACATTAGTTGCAACCAAGGGGATAAAATCCCTCGGATGAGAGTTTATCCTTTATGTCATATGACTTTATATTTCATTTTTGAATTGCTTACTACCACGTATTAATCTACGTTTTCTTTATTTTGACATTATCTTGCGAGGAAAAGAAAAAGAAGAAAGAGAGCTCACCGGTACGAGAACCTATAGGCAGTGCTAGTGCTATCCTATAGTAGCTGAATCCACAACATTCACATGTCCCCAAGTCATCTCTAAGGCCAACGAAAGTGAATCAAGAGTGGTGATCTCATCGATTACATTATTCATGGAGTGAAGGAGTCAAATACAATCAAAGGGACACAGACAAGGTGGCAAAATGCATCCAAAGTGTCAAGGTACATAGAACGTGCATTCTCCCTCCAAAAATCCCACATCCACAATCTAGCGATCATAGTGGGACGGTTAAAAGTGCCCCCATGCTAGGTAAGCATTCCTCCCTCTCTTCTTCATCTTTTTCCTTGCATTTTCCCTTCTCCTTCTAGTGAAATCATCCTTAATGAAATACATGAAGGGATATGTGGTGGACACATCAACGCTCAATGCATGGCCAAGATTTTGGTACAAAGAGGATATTATTGGCCAACCATGGAACTTGATTGTGCAAAGAAGGTGAAATAGTGCAAGCGATGCCAAATTCACGTAGATAAGATACATGCACCAGCCTTAGAGCTAAACCTGTCTCAGGCACCATGGTCGTTTGCTAAGTGGGTGTTTGATGTAATTGGCCCCTTCGATGTAGAAAAGCAAAACAAGTTCATCCTCACTATCATAGAATATTTCACCAAATGGGCCAAGGTAGAAGCATTCAATTAGATCAAAGCCACGAGTCTATGCAAGTTCGTTTAGAAAAATATCCTCAAGGTTCGAGGTTTTGAAAAAGTTTGTAGCGAATAATGATGCGATCTTCATTTCACAAGACTTTCGAAAACTGTGTAAGAAGTTCAAAATTGAGTTGCACCATTCATCGCCATACTACCCTCATGGTAATGGGCAAGCAAAAGCTACTAATAAAATACTAATCCAAATCCTTAAGAAAAAGGTAGAGGGTGCTAAGGGACCTAATTGGTCAGATAAATTAATTAATGCCTTATGGGCTTACCGTACCTTCATAAGAACGCCTACATGCCAAACCCTATTTGTGCTTACTTATGGTGTGGATATGGTAGTCCCACTTGAAATCATGGTCCCCCCATTAAGAGTCCAACTTAACAATGAGATCACTATTGACGATAAGAGGCAGTTGTTGAGTCTACAGTTAGACCTACTAGATGAGAAGCGATTGCAAGCCGCCTAGCATGCACGGCTCTACCAAGAATGACTTGCAAGAGCTTATTAAAAGAAAGTAATTGAATGCAAATTCAACATTGGTGATTGGGTGCTCAAAATTTTTTTTCCACACAAGCATAGGAAGTTGAGACCAAATTGGGAAGGACCATACTTGGTGATTGAGGCATATCTGGACAACGCCTATCGTTTGGCCAAAGAGGATGGCACTAGGCTTGAACATCCCTGGAATGCACTGCACCTTAAAAGGTACTACCCTTGACACACAAGTAGGGCCTATAGATGGCCCAAGCTTGTGAAATAGCTGTCTCCCAAAACTTAGGAACGTTGTCCTTGGCCTCACTTCACAAACACTTTGTGGGAAATGGGGATCAAGGCTTCGACACTGAGCTGGAGGCAAGCCTTCAATGGGTTCCCCCTCTAGGTCATGAATAACAAGTCCACACACTTCCCTAGAGTCGAACATGCTATCCCAGCGTAAATCTTAGGAAGTTGTAATTGGATTGGTGTCCAAAGCCAAAACTTAGAGAGCACAGAAAAGAGGGGAGTGCATCCAAAATAAAAGAAGTGATTTGGTCCATCAATAATAAATATCTATTGGTCGAACACTTAAAACGGGAGTGAGACTACTGACGCTCGGTAGGTGTGCTATCATAGCATAAACCTCAGTGAGTAGTGATGAATAGGCACTTGCTGAAAGAGCAAAAAGAGATGCAAGAAAAGAAAAGAAAAGACGGTAGCAAAGAAGCTATCCATCGACCAAAAGAAAGTGAGAAGGGAAAAGGTGGCAGCAAAGAAGCTGTTCAAAAGAGATGAATGAAAAGACGGCAGCAAAGAAACTGTTCAGAGTCAAAACAAAAAAAGGGGGAAATGAAAAGCATAGTAGGATTTGACATTGAGTCGGAGGAGCGTTTAGAATTCCAAGTCAAGCCAAAGTCTCAGCATAGGACACTACCCCATTTCCTCCCACACCATGCACCACACACTCAAAGGCAAGGGGCAGGAACTCAAGGCTAGGGGCAGTTAGTACTGAGGCTAGCAAGAAGCATCAGTTGACATTAGAGTGCGCAAGGGATCTAACCATCAGGGTTTTCGCCTAACTTGGGTCTTTCTTCCTAGCTTTGCAGAGGGTTTCATTACTATCTCTCAACGAAAATCCAAAAGAAAAGAAAAAAGAAAATCCCAAAAAAAACCAAAAAAATTAGAAAATCCAAAAAAACAAAAAAAGGAAAATCCCAAAAAACCAAAAATAGGAAAGACAAAAAAAAAGGGGAAAAAGTAGAAAATCTCAAAAAAAAACCCACCCCGAAAGGGATAGGGTAAAATCTACCCAACCAACATCATTTCATGAAACTGATAACATGTTTTGCCTATGATGCAAAAATTTAGGATATCCGATTGACCTCTCCTATTCAGAGTGGTTGTATGGTATTCGCCTACAAGGCAAAGTTAGGATCTCAAGAAGAGACAACCCCTTGAGTAGGCATACCATTTCTCATTAAACAATAAAGCTAAGGCCATGACTTGTTATCCTCTGCCTAAGCTTCATTTTATGATTGCTTCCTTGTTTAAGAATCTTTCTAAATATTTACATTTTCAAAAACTAGAGGCAAGAAGCACCCTAGAGGGACTAACAAGTTTGTTGAGAATATGTAGGATAATACTGACTGACAAGTGTTATATGCCAAAAATTAGGTGTTCTACGTACAATGCTGATTTTCAGCCATTCAACATCTTTAGGTGTTACACGCTGATTTTCAGCCATTCTATGTAAAATGCCTTGAAAAAGTTATCAACACATCCAAATGATGATTGCAGAATTTAAGGCGTTAAACGACCCAAATGAGGTGTTTTACACTTTATCAGTGACTTAAACTATTGAATCCTATCAGAAAAGCCCTAGATCAATGACAAACACATAGGGGAGTATTCCTTCATGCACTACAGTCCAGCATACACTTAGAGTCTAGGGAATAAAAGATGAATTTTATTTATTTGAATATATTGGAGAATTATTACAACTATAAAGAGTAAAAAAGGGAAAATACATAAAGATTTTGAAAAACAAATTCTGAACTAATTATTCAATCTTCTTCTTTTCTTTCACAGCACCCTAGACTCTTCAACCCATTCCTTCGGCTTTGGTAGCAGCTTGGAATACCAACCCTAGGAGTAATCTTCTTGAAGTAAGAAAGAGGTTAAGGGCGTGAATTGGGATCCATCAGAGTCATCATGGCGGTTCAAAGAAGTCCAAAGCGTTCGGATGTAGTAGACCAAAGTGGTGTCAATCGCTAAACCTCGTTCTCGTATTCGGATGTGGGGGACACGACTTAACAGAGGTGGCACTCCCTTTTTGTGCCCTACCATCTCAAAACAATGGTGTGAATTATATGCCATGAAGTGGGTGGGCTTGATCAGTTCAAGCTCCATTGGATGACCTCGTGACTGATGCTTATGGCCCTATAGTAAGTCTTGGGTGTAGAGATTGACAGCAACAAACGATAATAAGCAGACCCTTTCTTCTATGAAGTTCGTCTTTGGAGGATCCACCTTGGGGAAATGGGTGCAAAGCCACTCTGAAAGGAGGAAACGGGAGCCCATGAAGTCATCACTAGTAGACACGCTAGTTAATCCAATAAACATGGCCACGAGGGTGGACACAGGAGGAGAAGGCCACAAATGTTCCGTTAGCCTCACAATAAGTTCTATGTGATAGATGTCTAAAGTAAAATCCTTGGAGGCAAATAGGGTCAGACCCCCAATCAGTAGATGCATGCATACCTAGAGTTGGTCCTCAGAAGTGGAATGTTCAACCTAGCGAAAACTATAGAAGAGGTGAGCCAAGTTGAGCGGATGACCCTTGAGTAGGGGATAAGTAGGTGGAGCCACGAAGACACGGGCCAGGAGCTTCTCAATGTCAACCATGCCATACGGTAATGGGAAATCAGCACCCAATCAAGCTCCACCAATGTCGGGCACCCCGAGCAATCTAGCAACCTCTTCCACCAAGATTGTCATCTCACACCCTCCATGGAAAAAGGTATGAGTTTGCGGATGCCAGAATGCACATAAGGCGTGAAGCAAATGCTAGTCCAGAATAGTGCCCAATTGGTCTAGAAGCTTGCCGAAACATGTGGATGCAAGGAATGGTCATCTATCTTGCACCTAGTGCAAAAATTCCTTCACCCACGGGGAGTCATAGGGGAAGTCACTATTAAAGCAAGGCATCTTGGTAAAATTAAAAATTCCCTGTGAACTCAAAACAAAAGAGGAGAGGTTGTAGAAACAGGGGAAAGATCACACAAGAAAAAAAAGAAAAAAGTGAAAAGATGGGGGGACAAAACATTCCATTCTGGCTTTACGGGACATCATATGCCCAAGGATTTCTTCAAGAGGAACAATCATACCATCCTTGTTGTTGTACATAGGCACATTCAGGATTGAAACAGAGGCCATAGAGTCAGAGCTCAGATCAAAACAAAAAGTAACAAGCAAGCAAGCAAGGAAGAACACAAAAATCCAAGGTGAATACCAAGAGAAGACTAAATCCTATTTTATAAGCACCGAAAGGGGCATCAGAGGCTTCTTTACGCGGCAATCAAGACAATTATGAAGCATTACGAAAAATTAGCCAAGAACAGGAAAGGAAAGAAGAAATCCTGCCTCTGTCGTGTTATACGACTCATATGGGGCGTTCAACATTAAATGCCCCAAAATAGGCGTTTAACAATGAAGAATTCAGAAAATTTTGGAGCACAACCAAGAAACATTGAATGCTAAAATCTAGCCATTCAACGTTAAATGCCCCAGCATTACAGTATAATGCTTATTAGTATATTTAAAAACTGAACTTGGCTATGGCTTGCTCGAATTCATGTACAAAATGCCAAATCAATTCCTACCAACTGTGGAGTCTCAAGTGAGTTGAAATACACGTGTGGGTGCTGATTTCACATTTTTTGACTTTTGGACTGTCCACACTCACTTGTCATAGCTTTTATCAAGTTAACCACTCATTTAAGCGTCGATTACCTTGAAAATCAATTTAAAGCACGTAGGTGAAATCTGTCTTCACAGTTCTGTTAATCATTTGACATGTTTAAGCTTATTTTGAGTTGATCTAAATTAAAATGCCATTTCTTTGGGTATTACCCATGATTTTGGTTGTTTTAATCAAATTTAACTTAGAAAAAGGTAAAGAAAAAAAGAAATATTTAACAAGATTGCTAAGTGTGTAGGAAATTCTCATCTCTTTTATATATACAATCCTTTTACAAAATCATCGAGGCATACCCTTAAGGTACAAGTGGAGGAAAAACAAGAAGGCCTACACCTAAGAGCTACTTTCATTGTCACCATCTAGAACCAAAGGAGGGACTATAGATGGCCAAGGAGATTAACGAACTAACGCACCTAAGGGAGCCCGAGAAACAGACTAAGAACAAGGCCTTGGCTCAAGAAATGATGGAGGGGGAACCGAATAGCCAGACTCAACACTACCCTCAATGGTGTAGTGCTTATAATGCCTCACCTTGCCCTCAAGCTGAGCCATGATAACTTCATTGGCTCTCAAAGTCTACAAAGACAAATGGAAAAATAGTTAGCACAAAGTCTACTAAGAAGACAAAATTGACAAGGACTTACCCTCTCAGCTCCAGCTAAATGTTGCCTCAACTCGTCCACCCTCGAGCATGGGTCAATCGCTACAGGAGCCAATAGTTGTACAGACAACCTGGCAATCTCAGTAGCTTTCTCCTCAGCAAGCTGGTGAGCGGAACCTAAGTCCATCATTGCCATTTGGACCTACTACTCTAGCTCTTGGATTTGAGAAGTCTGGGATGCGAAAGTTCCCTCCAACTCTTCAAGCCTACCTACGAAACTGGCAAAGATGAAGTCGCCAGCTTGTTCCTTCAACTCATTCCTAAAATAAGCAACTTGTGAGATATTTCGTTAGTGTCAAGAGGAGTGGAATCACATGCTATAAAATACACAATCATACCTTACCCTAGAGTCAAGAAATCTTCTCCGAATGGCTAGGAGGAGGAGCCGCACTAGTCGAAGGCTGTAAAAGAAACAGAAAACTAGAAGTTAGGCCCGGTCTACAAAAAGCTATTGGAGGATGATTAAGATTTAATGTGAGAAGCAGAGGCACAGAGTAGCTCAAGCTCTTCCCTCAGACTAGTTAGCTGCTGGGTCAAACCACACTCATGTTGAGCCTTCTCATTAGCAGCTTTTAGTTGTCAAAAAAAGAGAATTGAGTCAATAAGTGAAAAACCAATTAGGCTACAAATGAAATTAAAAGACTCACTGCAATCTCCATCTAGGAGAGATGCGACTACACAACAACCAGCAGCTCAACCCAAAACATCACGGCCTCGCTAGGATTCGTGTCCCACATAGGGAGGTCTGAACACCGGAGAAAGTGGGACATGTGAAAGATCATCAATGTAGAGAACTCGATGTTCATCCACTCAACCTACGCCACCTCATCCTTAGTAGTGGCATCTGTTAGAGTAGGTGAGCTGTGACGAGCCCAATCCAGGAGATGCAGGCTGTTAACATCAACCTAGTGGTGAGCCCAACCTCCGTCGCCTCGAGTCTCATTCCAGACCCGGAAGGGAGCAACCCGAGGCAGTATCTGTTGATGCCCCAACTAACGAAGCGCCTTGCTAATCTATTGAAAGTGATAGTGGTTTTAGCAATGTATCCAAATGTCCTTGTCGAGAACAACCTAGTCATAAGCTACCTCAGGAATGTCATCATGCTCCCCCTTGGCATAAGGTCATTAAGTCACCTGAGAAACAAGGGAGCATTAGACTATTAAGTATTTAAAATCAAAGACAAGCGAATCATAGCAAAACTACCTGAGCAAGGATAAGGAGCTCAAAAAACAGATGACTGACATAGCAGTTGTCCTCTACAGACTTGAGGGCCTGCTCAACATCAGCCCAATATAGCCCTTGGGGGTATGGAACACCCGTCGGATGAATTAGAGGGGGTGTAGGCCATAGAAAAGCATAGTGGTCCCAAGCCCATATCTGCACGAAGCAAGAAATTAATTAGTCAGTCATAATAAAGGCATGCTAAGAAGGAATTCTACAGTAAACATTGAAATCATCGTACCTGAAAGAAAGACAAGTTCCCACCCAGCTGGTGAGAACTGTTGTCAGAAATGCGAAAAAGTGTGGAATACAAGTGAGCAAGGCTAGCTGCACCCCACGCCTAGTCTCCCACTCGGTCTAGGTCAGCAAGTAGTGGGAGGAAGACGGTCGAAAGCTTTGCAGTGGCATGAGAGAAGAGAACCTCTCCGAATAACACAAGCAGAAAGGCTTGGAGCTATTGGTCTACGTCGACCCCAGACTCTGTCGCTGTCTCGTATGAGTCCTCGACCCGGTGGACAACAGAAGCAATCACGAATAGGTGAGGGCTGAACATGACTACTCGGCTACCCACTAGCTCTCTCGTCATGGTAGTGTAGTCTGAACATACCATATTAGTCATTGGCTGCCCCGTCACTCGTAACCCAGTTAGGAGAACCATATCTTCCAAAGAGAGGATGAACTCACCAACTCTTGCCACAATGGAGATGGTCCAGTAGCTGTAGCACTTCGCCACAGACTCTAGGAACATCAGAAGAAGTGGGAAGTCAGAGATGGACAGGAAGTGCTCAAATCCCATCTGTGTAAGGTGCTCCTGCTGAAAAAGCACTAGCATCTGATAACATCTCTGGACCTACCCCCAGTAGCAGTGTACCTTGGTTAGAGAGTGACTCTACAAAGAAAAGTCAAACATACATCATAAAAGGAGCAAGAACAACAAAAATAAAAGACCAAAAATTCAAAAAATTGTTACCTATCCTCTGGCCACTAGGGTAGCAACCACAAACATGGTACATGATGCATCTCTCCATGGGCCCAACACGTGGACCTCGTCACAGGGAATGTGCGCTCGTGCAAAGTTTAACGGAGCTGCATCACCTATCGTCGCCTCACGGTGAACGAAATCGAGGATGTTCTGATACCAAGCATCATCCTCATCGAAAGCAATAACATTAGGGGAAGGAGGAGGAGCAATGGAGGGCCCTGCCTCAGGAAAACGAAACGCCAACATGGAAAATATATGCTGAACACACGATGAAGATATAAAAACTAAGATGCAAATGCAAGTGTGAAAACGATGCTGAAATCATAGATACCAATACTAATGATGAATGCTAACACTGAATGTTGGTGTTAATGTTGAGGTGAATGTGACTGGTGATGAATGATGTATGCTGATGAATGATGATGCATGATGAATGAGACGCATGCATATCATGATGCATACTAATGTATGATGTATGTAATGCCAAAAAGGGCATGACTGGTTATCGTACTTGTCAAAAAGGTGCCAGACAAGACTCATGGTGCTTGCCGATCGAAAAGTGACTGGTTATGGAGGTCTTCTGGGTAGTTTAGGGTACCAGCCCGAAGGAGGGGCAACCTAGATCCTGCTCATCTGGACAGGAATCTAGGATGTGGATATGACAAGATATCGGACTTGTTGGGTTGACAAAAGAATAAGGGAAATAGGATAGAACCTAGTCGCTATAGGTGTACAGACAGATCGACTAAGAGCTGATAGGATAGAACCTAGTCATTATCGGTGTACAAATTGATCGGCTAGGAGCTGACAAGATAGAACCTAATTGCTGTCAATGTATAGATAGATTCGCTAGGAGCTGACAGGATAGAATCTAACTATTGTCGCTGTATAGACAGATTGGCTAGGAGCTGATAGGATAGAACCTAATCTCTATTGGTGTATAGACATATCAGCTAGGAGTTGACAGGATAGAACCTAGTCATTGTCGGTGTACAGACAAATCAGCTAGAATCTAATAGGATAGAACCTAGTCATTGTCGGTTAGGAGCGACGAGGGAAAGTGTCTTTGAATTCCGTCCTCTCGGATGCATATCAGGGAGACAAGGATAACTGTTTTGTCTGTATAGACAGATTGGCTAGGAGCTGATAGGATAGAACCTAGTCGCTATTGGTGTATAGACAGATCAGCTTGGAGTTGACGGGATAGAACCCAGTCATTGTCGGTGTATAGACAAATCAGCTAGGATCTAATAGGATAGAACCTAGTCATTGTCGGTTAGGAGTGAAGAGGGAAAGCATCATTGAATTCTGTCCTCTCGGACGTAAATTAGGGAGACAAGGAAAAGCGTCTTTGAATTTCATCCTTTCGGACGAGAATCAGGGAGATAAGGATAAACATCTTTGAATTCTATCCCCATGGACGTGAATCAAGGAGACAAGGATAAGCGTTTTTGAATTCCCTGCTCTCGGACGTGAATCAAGGAGACAAGGATAAGCGTCTTTGAATTCCGTCCTCTTAGACGCAAATCTGGGAGACAAGGATAAGTGTCTTTGAATTCCGTCCTTTCAGATGTGAATCAGGGAGACAAGGATAAGCATCTTTGAATTTCATCCTTTCAGATGAGAATCAGGGAGACAAGGATAAGCATCTTTGAATTCCATCCCCTTGGACGAAAATCAAGGAGACAAGGATAAGCATCTTTGAATTCCATCCTCTCGGACGCGAATCAGGGAGACAAGGATAAGCCTCTTGGAATTCCATCCTCTCGGATGTGAATCAGAAAGACAAGAATAAGCATCTTTGAATTCCATCCTTTTGGACGAGAATCAGGGAGACAAGGATAAGCCTCTTTAGGAGACGAAACCGTGAACGTAAGTTTATTTGTCAATATTGAAAAGAGAACACAAAGAGTTGAACAATCTTGTATAATTTCAAAAGTACATGGATTTATGTGCAAATCTCCCACAATGGAGATCTTCACATGCTTGGATAATTCACTGCCATGCACAATGCTGAAGAATGATTCTTGGAAGCTGAAGATGAACTCAGGACCCCTTGGTGTACTTTGAAAACTCCCACGCTTTGTGTGAATTTTCGTAGAAGTGTAGGGAAAAACTACAGTTCTCCTACCTTATGCTGCTGATCACCTCTAGGGGACTTGAATAGTTTGCAAAACACTACCTGAACACCCCTGAATCACTACGGATCGTAGTGTGGGGCTTATAATTTTGTTCTGCAATCTTCAAAAGTATAGGGACTTATGTGCTAATTTTCGTATCAAAGAAACTTCCACAGGCTTGGAAAACTTGCTACCCTGTGCCAAGTTAACTGGTCTGTCCAATTGTGTTTGTGGACAATGCCTATTATGCAAAGACGACCAATCTCTTGTGCTCCAACTAGAGCACATTGTTGAGACTGTTGGCAAGAAAGCTGTAACTGGTGACGACCTCTAGCTTCGAGGTCTCGTCGTCTGCTTCCTGGGAGAACTAGTCTTTAGCCATGGAAGAATAACTGTGGGCATCGAGGTGATCGAAATCGCCCTTGCTGTTGTGACCCATCAAATTGATCTAGCTCCAGTCATCTTGGCTAAGACATTTCAGACCCTGGACTGATCATTGCACCACTGCTGACATTTCTACGGTTGTGGGGTATTGGTATGGGTATCTATTTAGCGTACACTTTACTTCTGTACACTGTGGAATACTACATGACCCAATTTGTTCCTCAAGTCTGGCTAGCTGCACATCTGGGAGATGAAATTCTATGCCCACAATGGACTGCTTTTGAGACATACTGTCACAACAGACACTTTCGTATCATTACTTTTATTAAGGCAGCTTATGAGAAGTTGGAAAGACTAACTGAGGATAGTGTATCCTGGTGCATCTTTCGGTCCACAGTTGAACCCTTCGTTGTTTTCTTTAATGACGAGGACATGAGGCTGATCATTCTGTTAGGATTCTCTAGAGGAATAGAATATCATCTAATTCACATGATGCACCAATTCGAATCTTGCCAAGATTCTTTCACCTATAGTCCGATGCCAGCTCGTTTCCTATCCAATTTGCTGAGTTCAACTACCATGACTACTGAATTGTCTTACTTACTTCACCACTGCATCTGGTCTGACCATGTCACCATAGCATAGGGCTGTGGATGTAGAGTGCGATCAGAGAGACTTGGCCTATTCGTGAGCTCTACTTGGGTCCATCTCTGTTCCCTAATGCAAGCAACTTGAAAAGGCACGAAGTAGCATAAATGTGTAGCTATTTTGCTTTATTACCTTTTGTACCCTATCAATTTTGAGCTTGAATAAATTCCGATTATGTATGACCACTCTTTAAAGCTAAGATTTCACTAAGACAACACACCTTGCACAGTGGCCTTGCCTTATACTGTTGGGTCGGTCTTAGAGAGAGCTAATTGAGTACCGAACCCTCAGTGTCATGTGTCAGAGAGAGCTGATCGAGTGTCAACTCGCTCTTGAAGGCTCTAGAATAATCTCCTGTCTAGGGGTATCTGTTTACTTGCAAGAGTACTAGAAGAGACTATTAAGATCTCCTTCCTTGACTGGCACGCTTTGAGAGTAGATTGTTTATTTTTGTGTTCTATGGGCAGCTGACATGCCCCTGGTTTAGGCATTGGAGGTTGTGACCAATTAAAGCAGCTGACATGCCATTGGTTGATGTACTGGCTTAGTGTGTCTAACCATAGGACAACTGAAATGCCCCTGGTTTGACATTAATGGCCCTAACTAATAAGAGCAGCTTGCATGCCCCTGGTTTAGGCAATATCCTTTTGACCCTTTTAGGCTGAAAGTAGCTAACATGCCCATGGCTTAAAGGATCAGATTAGACTCTACGACACTTCAGAATGATGCTTATGGGAAGAATGCATGAATGTTGAATGGTTTATGGAATCTTATTAGCCCCCTCAGTATTGGAATGCTTATCACTATGTACTTAAGGGAATGGTAACTACAATCCTCACGAGACTCTATCCTAGCTTCTAGATTTTATGTGGCTCTCTGGAAATGCAATATTGTGTCTTGGGCTCCACTCTAAACCCCATTGGACTAGAGCCCTACTTTGTTATATTTGTGACCATGCCAGTGGAACCCTGCATGGCTCTCCTAGGTGCGTGGAAGCACACGAGGAGTCTCGTTACGGTCACGGTGAAGATGGTGAATCCGTAGAAGACTAGGCTCGGAAACACCAAGGAAAGATAAGAAAAGGAGTCGCCACCTAGTCTTTTAATAGAAAGACGAGGAAAACCAAACACAAAGGAAAAACCAATAGAAATCAAAGCGAAGAAAACATATTCATGCTCCGTGCCTAATGAATGCAACACTTGGCCATTGCGGGCCAGAGAAAGGGTAAGGATTCTTGTTACGCATGGGGAAGGGGTTAGACACCCCCATGCGCCCAAAGAAATCGGTCTTTCTAAGTTTCTTACTTGCTAATGGTCTATTGTGACTATGCTTGTCTACTTTGAATGCACATGCTTAAGATGATCGCGAAAACATGCCAAATCAATGAGAAGAAATGAAGAAAAGATAATCCGAGGGAGAATGTAGGCATTGCAAATGCCACTTTACTATATGCCCATGGGCGATGAGGAAAATTGTAAAAATTGGGAATACTCAGAAAGTGTCACCCAAATTAGTGGAAACTCGAGAAATTTGGGAAAATCAAATTGGAGAAAATAATCCTCATTCGGGTCTGTGCCGGCATTGTTAAGCCTGTTAATGTATGCCCTCGGGTGATGGAAATTCAAATCAAATCAAAGTCTTAAAAGTTGGAAGAAATCCAAGAAATAATTTGAAAACCAAGTTTGAAATGAGTTAGGAAGTGTGCATGATGCAAGGAAAAGGGCATGAAAAAGTATGCATGAAAAAGAGGAACATATTGTTCAAAATGCATGTGTAAGTAAAATATGTAATTTCCAGGGGTTTTTGTGCAAAATTCCCAAATTCTGAATGTAGGCTGAAATTCTATGGCTAAATCACCAAAAAATACATAGGAAAACACATTTTATGTAATTTTGAATAAATTAGGGGTCAACTGTGTAAAATTGTGTATTTTTGGTCAAATTCAAAATTCCTAGGGTTCAATATGTAATTTTGCTAGTAAAACATATGTTTAAAACAATTCTGAAGTAATTGATGGTTAAATGTGCAAGAAAAAGAGTTTATGTTTGAAAACAGGAAGTTTCAGGGACTAACATGCAACTTCTCTCTAGAAAATATGGCATTCAGTGTGAAACTAATGATGTTCCGTGTTAAAAATGCAATTTTGGAACACATCTATGTAAATGTTTGAATATTTAGGGTTTAATTTACAATTTTGATAGAAAAACATGCATTCAGAACTATTTTCATATAGTTCAAGGCTTTTTGTGCAAAATGTTGGGCTTAAAATGAATGAAAAGTTAATCAAAGGGTTTATGTCAAATTTTTAAGCTTGGAAAACACTAACAAAGATTTACAAGGGTTCCTCTACAATTTTCCAAAACAAATATTATTAAAAAGATTTAAAAAACTAGTGTAGGGACCTAAATGCAAGAAATAAGGACTTATTTGCAAGGAAAGTAAAGAATCAGGAATTTATTCAAACGAAAACTATTTTTTATTTTAAAAAAAAAAATGCAACGGCCATTGACGATAGAGTCTCGCCGTCGACGACCGTTTGGGATGCGCTTCCAGGGAATCTCGATGCCTGATCATGCATCAAATCCTACTGAAAGCAAGAAGAGAGGAAGCGAGAGAGATCCATTGGCTTGGATGGAGCATCAACGGTCGGAGGAGGCTACCCATCCCCCTCGCCATCAGGGCAGCTCCGACGACGGCGCTGAGGAAGATGGTGGCCCTGGAGGCTGCGACGCGGCGGCCTAAGGCTCTAGGAAGCTCAGGTTTGCTGAGAAGAACATTTCCTTCCATCCAGAGGCACGAATGGCACCACCCCTTCATCCTCTGATCCAGCTCGCCGTCGCCTCTGTCTTCTCCTACGAGCTCAACTATGGGGGCCATCCAGGGTTTGAAATGGGGTCTTGGCTACTCTAGAGTGCTGGGGGAGTGTTGTGGAAGACTCCCGGATGCTTGAAGAGATGCGATGGGGCTAGAGTCGACGATTCGAGACCCACTATTCACCTTCTTCTCTGATGATGGTGAAGGGGCATCCGATGAGTTGCACTTGGAGGCTTGCTGGGCTTGTTTCACAGTGTCCCGAGGGGTGGAGAAGCAAGGGGAGGTGAGACTTGAGAAGATTGAGCATGTTTGGGCACAAATCGTTCACTGGATTCGTGCCCCCATCTATGTCGCCGGAAAATTGTGCCCCAGCGACTCAAGATCCATTTGACTCTGGCCATGAGAGCCTCCTGGCTTACTGGAAACGATCGAGGAAGAAGGAGGAGGACCTAGGGAGCTAAAATGAGGAGGAATTAAGGTCTGAGGGGTGCTTACCTGAGTTGGCAGTGGGGACGACTGGTGGAGCTCGCCAGAGATCACCGGAGATGGCCTGAGACTTGAATTTTCCTCCTCTCTCAGCTTCCCCTCTAATCTGAGACTTCTCTGGTTACTCTGGTTGAGAGAAATCTCCTTAGTGACTCTCCTCCCAATTTTCCCAAGTTTTTTCTCTCCTTTTTCTCTTGCAAATGGAGGGTATTTATAGGCTTGCAATGGCTAGATAGGTTGTTATGATTAGAGTGGGAAGTAACTAGGTTGTTATAGTGGAGTAGGAAGTAGTTAAGGTTGTTAAGGTGGAGTGGGAAGTGGTTAAGGTTGTTAAGATGAAGTGGGAAGTGGTTAAGGTTGTTAAGGTGGAGTGGGAACTGGTTAAGGTTGTTAAGATGAAGTGGGAAGTGGTTAAGGTTGTTAAGGTGTAGTGGGAAGTGGTTAAGGTTGCTAAGGTGGAGTGGGAAGTGGTTAGGGTTGTTAAGATGGAGTGGGAAGTAGTTATAGGTTGTTAGGGTTTGAGATTAGGGTTTAAGGTTTAATTTAGGATTTTATTTAGGGTTTTGAACTAATCCTAGGGTTTTGGATTAATTCTAGAGTTTTGGATTAGGTTTTGGATTTTATTTAGGGTTTTGAACTAATCTTAGGGTTTTGGATTATTTCTAGGTTTTTGGAATAGGTTTAAGTCTAGAGTTAGGGTTTTAGGCTGGGTTTTAGGATTTTAGGGCCAGGTTTAGGGTTTTGGCTGGTCTACGGTTTAGGTCTAAGGTATAGGTCTAAGGTTAGGGTTTTTTGGCTGGATTTTATGGTTAAGTCCAATTGCAAGCATTTGGAGTGTCTACAATATTACTTTCTTTATTATTTCTCCCTTATTGGCATGTGGGTTTACCTTATCCCTCACTTGGAGGCGAGGTAATAAGTACCTGGTTTATTGGTGGGGAGTTGCTGCTGTTTAAAGGGTTGGCTAGGCCCTTTTGGAATATGCTTCCCAAGTATTCACTCCGACTCCTCTCCAAGATAAGTTGTATGGACAATGCTACTCAACATGCCTCTCCCTTTAGGGCTAACTTCTATCTGTGACTTCTGTCTTCTAATTAATTTTTTTTTTATTCTCTTTCGTAGATATATTTTTATTTTATCTCATACTCTCATTCTCACCCCTAACATTTTATCTCCCTCTTGGAGGTGTAAGTTCCTCGAGTGGCTTGGATACTTCGCCCAATTCACAATGGAAGGTGGCTCCCTCACTCTCTAGGTTACCTGGATAATATCTTCCTGAGCAGGCGTTATGCATTCCCCACACTGGCAAGCTCATTTCGCTTATCATCACCAGACTAAGATCCATGTTTATGATGATGATGATTACTTGTCCATATGTGCGTGCTGAATGGGAGTTAGTTAAACATGTATTAAGATGAAAGACTACATGGATGCAGGAAACTTTGATACAATAAATGCATGTATGCATGGAGAAAGAGGACATTGTCACAGAGTGAGGACATGAGGTTTGTGGTCATTGATAGTACTTTTTAGGTAATGTGAGTGAACTAGCTCTGACTGTTCGATATGATCCATGTCCTCCAAGATTATTGCTCCTCTAGAGAAGACTTGTTTGACTACAAACGGTCCTCACCAATTGGGTCTGAATTTGCCACGACCATTAGGGAGATGTATAGCTCACAAGACCAGGTCCCCTGGCAAGAAACTTCTAGGTTAGACATTCTTTCTGATAGGCCTTGGCCATCCGTTTCTGATAACATTGTGCACGATGCATAGCTTGCAATCTGTGCTCATCTATCAAGTTCACTGGAACAAAACGGTCCTCAATCCACTTTGCTTCATCCAACTCTACTTCTCTCAAGACTGTGAGCAAGGGTATCTCCTCCTTTATAGGCAGGACTGCTTCCATACCAAAGACTAGAGAATATAGATTTGCTCTAGTTGAAGTCCGGAATGATGTTCTGTAAGCCCACAAAGCATATGGGAGCCTGTCATGCCAGTCCTTATGAGTATCCACCATCTTTTTGAGAATCTTAGTTAAATTCTTATTGGTGGATTCCATGGCCCCATTCATCTGAGGGCGATATGGGGAGGACCTATGATTCTTGATATGGAACTCCTACAGAAAATCCACAATCCTTTTTGCTATGAAATTCGTCCCATTATGAAATATAATTGAATATGGGGCCCCATATCGGGTGATGATATTGTTCCTGATGAATTGTTCGGTCACCGAGGTCGTCACTGTCTTGTAAGGAACTACCTCCACCCATGTAAAGTAATCAATTGCTACCAAGATGTATCGATGTTCGTTGGAAGTTGTTGGGTGGATAGCTCCGATAACATCTATTCGCTATGTTGAGAAAGGCTAAGGTGATGACAAGTTGTGGAGCTATTGTGGAGGTGCATGAATGAAGTTGCCATGGATCTGACAATTGTGACATCTTTGCACAAACTGATAGTAGTCTGTCTCCATGGTTGACCAGAAATAGCCTTGTAACATTATCTTCTTGGCTAGTAACACTCCATTCATGTGTGGTTTACATGTCCCAGCATGCACTTGCAACATTATCTAAACAACGTAGAAGCATCTGATTATAAGACGTTTTGTATAAATGACCTGCTCCAAGCACATATTTTGATGCCAGTCGGACCATAGTCTTTCTATCTGTAGCTGATGCATCTGGAAGATGACTCCTGGTTTCTTAGAAGACTTTAATGTCATGATACCATGGGAGCTCTATTGTGGGGTTTGCTTCCTCTATGCTCATGCAGTGTGCTGGTTGGTCTGTGCAAGTTACCGACACTTTCATCGTACTATCCTCTAGCATGGACAACCAAGATGCGAGAGTGGCTAGCGCATCTACGTAAGCATTCTTAGCTCTATTCATGAAAAAGAAGCCTATTTCCACAAATTCGGCCATCAGCTTTAGAAGAGATATGGTACCAGTTTCAAATCCTTTGTCTTCCAGTTACCATAAACTTGTAAGGTAACCAACATGGCATCACCATGCACATGCAGTTTTCGCACACCATGCTTCAATGTGCCCCGTAGTCCAAGAATGCATGCCTCATACTTTGCCACATTGTTGGTGCACACAAAGGTCAACTTTCGAGCAAGTGGGATCATCTGGCCTTGTGGGGTCTCCAGTACTGCACTAATGCCCATGCCCCTTCTGTTAACCATACCATCAAAGTGGAAATGTCACCGCTCATTGTCACAGGGTCCTTCTACCTCATCCACCACCATGGCGAATAGTATATCCTCATCGGGGAATTGAGTCTATAGGGGCTGATACTCTGGTAAGGGTAAAATTGCTAAGTGATTTGCCACAACTTGTCCCTTCATAGACTTTTGAGTGACAAAAGTGATATCAAATTGAGATTAAAGCACCTACCAGTTGACACATTGAAAAGTGGGATCAATGCTGATTTCTAGAACTAGTTTTTCATATGATCATGTCGGCATAGTAGCAAAACAGGATATGCCATCATATAATGTCTCAAGCGTTGTGTGGCCCAGACAAGGGATAAGCAGACATTCTTGCTTGCGGTGTACTTAACTTCACAATCATTGAATTTCTTACTCAAGTAATAAATGGTCCTCTCTATATGGCCTGTTTCATCATGCTAAGCCAGGACTGCACCCATTGAATGCTGTGTAACTAACAAATAGAGCAACAGAGGATGCCTTGGTGTCGAGGGAACTAAGACTGGTGGTCATACCAAGAGCCTCTTAATTTTGTCAAAAGCTACATGACACTCATCACTCCAGTAGATCTGTGCATTCTTCTTCAAGAGTTTGAAGAATAGCTCACAAATTAGTGTCACTTGGGCAATAAATCGGCTGATGTACTACAACCACCCTAGAACCCTCGGACCTCCTTTTATGTTGTAGGAGGATGCATCTTAATGATGGTTTAGCCATGTTCGCATCCACCTCAATTCCCCTTTGGTTGATGATATATCGCAGTAGCTTGCCTGATGACACCCCAAATACGCATTTATTGGGGTTAAGCCGTAGCTTATATCTTTGCAAGCAGTTGAACAAGTTTCTCAAGTAAGCAATGTGTTCTTTAGGCTCTTTTGACTTAGCTATCATAGCATCCACATAGACCTTGATATCTTAGTATATGAGGTCATGGAATATTGCTGTCATCGCCCTTTGATATGTGGCCTTGACATTCTTTAGCCCGAATGGCATAACCCTATAACAGAATACTCCCTACGGGGTGATGAAGGACGTTTTCTCCATATTCTCCTCTGCCATTCTAATTTGATTATAACCTGAGAATTTGTTCATGAATGACAACATTTTATGTCCTATAGTATTATCCACAAGCACATCGACGTGCAGGAATGGAAAGTCATCCTTTGGGCTTGCCTTGTTTAGGTCTCTGTAATCAATACACATTCGAATCCAATCATCTTTCTTAGTACTAGTACCACATTTGCTAACCATTTTGGGTAGAGGACAACTTTCAGAAAATCGACCTTGTGTTGCTTTATTATTTCCTCTTTCAATTTGAACAGCCATTGTAGACGCCATCTACGCAATTTCTATTTGACCAGCCTGACGTTAGGCTTAAGCAGTAACGTGTGAAGCACTACCTCAACGTCTAGCCCGACCATGTTATCATAGCTCGAGGCGAATAAATCTGCAAACTCTCAAAGAAGCTCAACAAGTTTT
Organism: Posidonia australis; assembly: GCA_024699735.1. NCBI lineage: Eukaryota > Viridiplantae > Streptophyta > Magnoliopsida > Alismatales > Posidoniaceae > Posidonia > Posidonia australis. The sequence goes on along the minus strand of JAMKQA010007959.1, from coordinate 13,886 downwards.
GCCCAGGCCTGCACTGTGAGTCTTGCACTAATTCACACCTCCCTAACATTTTCAGTAGTGCCAATGTTTACACACTTAGTTTCCTCTTCTACATGCAAGTTCGGGCCTTCTTGATCATCATCATAAGGCTGAAAATTTGATGCATCATGACCATCCTCCTCTATTTCTGCATCATCCACTTCTTCATATGCGATGAGTTCTGAAAGGACCTCTTGCTAGTAAGATGGATCCGTGTCTTCAAAGGTGCATATTTGCTCAGCACTCTGCCCTTAATGACGATTCAGAATAGTCACTATTACTCTGCTCTTTTTGTAGGCACCTTTGACAATCTTTGATTCTGACACACTCAAACATACAGATGTACCTGGCTATTCCACCTCTTCCACAACCTTATTGTGTGGATGACTATTTTTATTTTTCTGGTTTTCCTGGGTGGTATGTATAATGTGTGTGATAGGTGGGCAGTTGTCCTTTGACTGACTCATATGAGTGTTGCCTCCTGTATTCTCTCCTGAGCCTAACTCAGGATCTTTTTTTTTGGACCCCACTACTCAAGTGGGGCCAAAACTGGTAGTACCAACTAGACCCACCTCCTGACTAATAGGAGATAAACTCCTCTAGTCTAGCATTCACTTATCTGTCTTCCTCTAGGGTCATGATGGTGAACTAGCCCTGTGGAACCAACTGTTCTGTGATGCATTCCGTGGCTACAACTTTTCCTTTTCTACGCCTGAGTTCACTGTCTGCATCCTCCGCTAGTGTTTCCAACTGCTCTTGGAATAGAACTTCCAAATCACTGAGCATACTGTCAACTTGTGCCACTACGGCATCTCCCTCCTCTTCATCGAAAGAAAAATCCACATAGTATGCACTGGTAGTTTCTCATACTTTAGGTAGTGTTTCCGGCTGACTTGGCTATGACTCCATCAAAGCTAACTGATATGCTGGTGAAACTGCAGCTGAAACTGCTTTTGCCAAAACTGTAACTACAATAGGATCTGCAGGAGGACCTACAACCAACACTAGAGGCGGCAATAGAAACCTAGCTGTCTTTGGTGGAAAGGATGATGTTGGACTTGTTATGTGATCCACAACCTCTTCCTTAGAGTAGTAGTCCTCAAGACATATCCACTTTGATCCACTAGTTGGCTCATTCTGTTCAGACACTGCAACAACATGATTCTGATTGGGATCTAGAAATCCTGCACAAACAAAGTTAGTTAAATCCCATGGAATAAAAAGTTTTCGGAATTCATGATTCCTCGAGAATCCATCCTGTGGCATCCAATTGTATCTTAGTCCTTCAAATTCTCATCTTTTCTACGCTGCAATTGGTTTGGCGATTCCATGGCCATTCCACTCGAGAGGTGCCCCTTTCTCGTACCCCCACCTCTGACAAAGTTTCTCAACTATCATAAAAGGATTTCCAAAAGTAGCCAAATGGCATGAGACATGATTTATTCTTACATGAGACATGATTTACTCTTACATGAGACATTATTTACTCTTTCATGAGACATGATTTATTCTTACATGAGACATGATTTACTATTACACGAGACAAGATTTATTATTACATGAGACAAGATTTATTCTTACGTGAGACATGTTTTTTAGATATATGAGACGTGATTTCTAGATACATGAGACATGATTTCCAGAATCCATTTTGATAAATTTTGTTATTTATGTCTCATGAGATATGTTCACATGAGACATGATTTTTGTTGACACGAGACATGATTTCTATCCATTTTGATAAATTTGATTGTATATGAATTTGCTTAACATTAGTGTATGACATGAGATATGATAAATTTGATTATCCTTAATAAAAGAACCTACACCATTGACACCAAAGAATGTTAAGCTTGCAAGTTCAATTGCAAGTTCTTCATCTTTAGTTATAATTTTTTAATGAGATATGATTGCTGTTTATTTCTGTTTGATATAATATGATATTGTAGTTTACATATTGCTATTTACATAATGTAGACACCCCAATTTGCAGCTGCTTGTCGGTGGATTTCTCCGATAGAGCTTGCTCTAGTTGCGATGGGGCATTTCCCAGCACCCAAAATCTATCCCAACACCCTAAACATATCCAAGACCATAAACCTATATGTAGACAACCCAATCTTTCTAGGAACTCACCAACAATCTTTGAGAAGGGTGTGATCTAGTAGTGGTGCACTACGATGATGGATGGCTTACTCACTTTTCCCCAAAGGCCACTAAACATCCTAAAATAGCCCAAACCATCAAAGCCCCATTTACTGTAACCCATAGCCTCCTTATGGTCCTAAGAGATTCAGGAATAGACCTAGAATCTAGAAGTCAGGCCCATCATTGGATTAAACGTGACTTCAAGACAAGTATTTGAAGCGGGACACAATAGCAAGGTAATAAGTGTGTATATGTCTAGCGGAGGACGATGGCGCAAAGAGTCAAGGATGTGCCCTGTTTCAAAATATTTTAGCTGATGAACACTGTGGACATTCCATCGCATGAGAGCATTGAATTCTACCTAGTCATTGGCTCACATGGATCTAGGAATGTTCCACACTCTCCACAGACTATCATATCCCTATTTTAACACCTAAAACTTGATCAAACCAGCTAGAATCCAATCTCTACCTTTGAATCCATATCGTTAGCCATCAACTGCTGATGTTGAGCTCCTCCCTCTATATAACGACCTTGACTCTAATGAGAGCAGCATCCCTCAGACAAAGACATCCACTGGCTCTTGTTCTTGCACCCTTCAGCCCACTGAATTCTCAAGCACTTTGAGAACCCATTGCCTAGAGCACCGATGACCCATCGTTGAAATTCTCTGACGACACCTGAGCCCAACCCTCCATAGCGACCTATCCAGTTCAGATGATCCCCGTTTGAGCTCCACCATCCTCACCCCATCGGCAACTAGAGCGTGTGAGAGAGCCATTCTCCTCGTCGTCAATTGAGCCCAAAGCCAGACGTTGACAAGCACCGTTGAACCCAAGTGGCACCAGCCTTCGATCGAGACAATTCACGACCATCTCCCACAGCTAAGCCTTCTCAGTAGTCTCTCTAGTTCACTTACTACCTAAGCTTGGTATGCCTATGTTTTCTTCCTTTGGATGTACCACCGTTCACTACTGGATTTGCATTTCTTATCCGATGAGCATCACTACATCGACAACACACCTGTGGTTTCAAGTGAGGCTTCAGTCGTTGATCTTGAATCTCGTGCATCGCCACATTCTCGTCCACCATTGATGATGAGAGCACATTATCCCTCAGCCCTTAGGCTGGCCGACTGTCCTACCCATGATGGACCAATAATGAGCTCATTGAAATGGGTGAGACAAACCATGTTTTATTTTCCTTCAACCTACATTGCATTCACACTTCATCCATGGACCTCCTTCCTCCTCCATCACCTCGATGATCTAGAGTAGAGCTTGTCGACCTCTGTCATGGCCAGAGAGCTCAGCCAGGCTTGAACACTAGTGAGCTAGGTGGGTGGAAGGATCCAAGGACCATTGCATGATTTAATTGTTTCGTTGAGTTCCTATCATCATACTCTTGCTTAAATGGGCGATGAAGTTCACTATGAATGAACTGTAAAAAGTCAAGCATGATTTACCAGTAGATCGTATTAGCGCACATCCTGAGCAGATGGAACTAGCACAACATCCCAGGGTGAATATGTGGCATGACTTACTAGAGATTTAGATAGTTTATAGAGCACTTGTTGGTCTTCTTGCTTTATTCTTTTTCGATTTTCTTGCATTTGTATTGTTTCTAGGGCATGTTTCATTTCATCCTAGCATGACATCTTGCATTTCGCCTTAAGGCACACATCATTTTGGCATTTCTTGCCTACATTGGCCATTTTGCACGAGAGTTAAACCAAGAAAGATCAATTTCTAGGTGTGTTAGGGTGCCTAACACGTTTTCCATGCATAACAGGAGTTCTTACCCTTTCTCTGGTATGCAATGATCAAAATGACGCATCCAATGGCATAGATTCTCATATTATGTATACATTTCCTCGTTTTGTATTACATTCTTACTTTTTTTTGGTTTTCCTCGTCTTCCAATTCCAATAGACTTGGTGGCAATTCCATTTTCTTTCCTTATCCTTTCTTTGTCTCTTTTTCGGTATTTTTGAGTCATGTATCCTTGCTTGGAGTCACCATCTTCACCATGATCTTATTTGAGATTCTCATGCACTCCCTCGCACGAAGGGTCAGTTTTGACATGGTCACAAGAATTGGCGACTCTGCTAGGGCAATGTTAGACTTCGGCTTTTGTTTGGTTTCTCGCTTGTCTTGGCTTCTGGTTTGCTTGTTTGTTTGCCTTGATTTAGCCTTGCTTGCTACTTTTGCATGATTTTGCTTCATTTTTTGTGACACATGCCTTATGATTGGTGGGTGTTTCTTTTGCACTCTTATTCATGTCACCAAACATGCACATAATATGATATTTTCCTTTTGATGTGATGAATATTTTGCTTTCACCATTATCATAGCACGACAGAAGCACAATGCCATGGTCATGCCTTTTGCCTGTTGTGTTCTTACTCATGTGTCCCTTGTTTCTTTTCTTCCATGTTTCTTACCATGCCTAGGATAGTAGAGATCTGATTGTCTCCTCTCAGTTTAAACTAAAAGATAAAAACATAGAAAACTAATAATAAAGTAAAACTAGAGACAAATCTGTACTTTTCTCCTAGTTTAATATCACGCAAGTAAAAGACACAAAGCATACATGCATGATTGTTCATATAGGTGCATGCATATTCTCATCTCTAGACTCCACCCCTTAGTTTGAGCAAGGCAAATCTACTGACCTATTCTTGGCTTCAACATGGGACATGTTGCTAGCTTGTCCCCTCATGACCGAGGTTGTGTCGATGTTCGTAGAGGGTACAACTCCTTGCTATTGTAAGAGATGAGGCCCCCAATGCACCATCCATTCGCTGTCTGTGCTTTGGCAAGGATTTAGGATGGGGACCTGTACTTTCTGCCTTGAGTCGAAGACTTGAAAACCCTATGAGAATCTAGAGTAGACAGTCATTTAGGACACACTTAGATGGTGAGAGAGTGTATCTTAGTCGCATTCATATGCATGTGTGCCATTCATGCCACTCTAATAACGTCTGCATTGTGACTTTGCTTGTTGTCCTTTGGGTTCCAACACCCATTTTTTTGTCTCTTCCATAGGTCTTTGTGCAAGTTCCTTAGCTAGAGCCTACATGCTCTTTTGTTGATTCCCCCATTTATAGCACTTTCCCGACCATCGTTTCCCTGAGTTATTCATCAATTCCGACGATAGCTCGTCGTAGACTTCATCCTCCTTCCTACTGTCATAGTCCTATTTGCACTTGCTCTCGGACTGCCATGGCCCTATGTGTCAGTGAGTCACGTCCTTTATTGCTCAGGAGGGCATTTCCGTTTTGATCCCTCCTTCCATTGTGCTGTCTTTAGTTATTTCCTCCACTTCACCCCATGAAAATTGCTTCACGTTGAATGAGGTCTCCTGTCCTCTGGTTTTGGGATACTAGCAGACCTTGATCAGTCTGGAGCTCGTCACTGAGTCTGTTATGGTGACTACCACGTGGGCTTCAGAGATGCCAGTCTCCTATTCTCATTAGGGCTTAGTCTCTTTTGGTTTCCTGTCTATTACGATAGTTCCCTTGGTAGGTTCTCTTCTTGCTGGACAATTTGGTTTTCAACCTACCTTTTCATCGGTTCCACTTTCGATTCCGGCCCTCGATACTACAACCAATGGGTCTTCTGGCCCTTGCCTATAAGTTGCAGGGCATGTCCCTCGTTTGGATCCTGCCTTGCTGCCATCTGTTACTCCTATTCTCGAAATTCCTCCACAACCAGCTACTATGTTTCAGGCTACACTATCACACCACCACCTTTATCATCACCTCAGCTTCTTACGACGTCAACGATGGGATCGTCTACCTCTTGTTCCACCACAGCACTACTCACAGCATGCAATTCTTACTTTTGGTGGCCAACCTTTTAGGTTGGTTGGAGCACAACACCCCATGAGTTCATTGCCAGGGGTTGTACCGGTACAACAACTGTTGCTCCTACACTCAACACCACTCACTACATAGCATACCCCCTATCCCTTGTCCACACATCAGACACAGGTTCCTTCATACATGCCATAGCACCCCACACCAATGCAAGGGTACACCAGCCATCCTTCCATCACATCAGGTGGCGAGATGGTGGATCCAGAAGAGACCCTTGGTGTGACCCACACGACATACATTGGACCCACTCCAGGTGCACCTTCTTCGATAGCAACAACCCAGGACACTCTCCTACTAGGATGAGTGATCTGGAAAGAGCACTACATGTAGTGTAGGGTGGGGACTACAAGCCTTACCATTTCCAGGACCTCTGCTAGTTCCTAGAGGCTATCCTTCCACTAAACTTCCACATCTCGAACTTTGAAAAGTACAATGGTAAAGGCTACCCCATTTCTCTTTTAAGGGCGTATTGTGGAGACCTTGCTCAGCTTTAGGCTGATGAAAGGTTACTCATCTGCTTGATCCAAAAGAGTCTTACGAGTTCTGTCCTAAAGTGGTTTACTTCTTTGGACTTGGCCATGATCAAGACCTGGAGTGACCTCAATTAGGCATTCATGGAGTAGTACTCCTTTAATCAGGACATGGTCCTAAAGTGCAAGGACCTAACTGCCACCAAGCAGAAGCCTTACAAACAATTTGGGGAGTATGTTGGGTGTTGGCGTGCCTTAGTTTCATAGGTTTACAATAGACCCTCTGACGAGGAGTCTATCAAGATGATCATCCATAGAGTGCAGCCAACCACAAGGACTCTACTTAGCATTCAGCCAATCACAACATTTGTGTCTCTGATTAGAGTAGGTGCTCACGTGGAAAGCTCATTGCGAAGTGGTAGCTTTCTCATTCTCACCGCATTTGCAAAATAGGCCACCACGCCTAACCAAAACATTAGCAACAGCAACAACAACAACAATGGCTCCATTGCCAAATGGAGGGATCTACCTAAGAACTCTGTGGCATATATTGGATCCCCAGCTATACCTATTAATGTGGTGATCCTACTTGTCCAGAATCAAGTAGTGTACACCCCAACACCTAAAACACCTTGCACATCACATATCGCCACCACCACTAGGCTAGTGTGTTCTCCTACATTGGCAAGGCAAAGACCAGACCAAGGGTAGAGACAACCTCATTGCTCCGAGCGAGACTTCACTCCACTAGGCGAGCCTCTGAGCACCGTTCACCCCAAGGTCATGTCATTGTTGAGGCATATAGAAGTTCATCCACAGTCGAATCCACTTCTGCCATGGTATAAAGCGAACTTATACTGCAGTTTCCATAGAGTCGCGGGACATTCTATGGACAACTGCTTCACACTCCGGAATGCTATTTAGGACCTGATTGATTGGAAGGTCATTATCATCAACACCTAGGAGGTAGAGTCTTCACCAGCCTCACCAGTAGCACCAGCACCTACACATTCTAGTGTAGTTGGCCAGCCTTTGCCTGAGCATGTGAGCTCGGGAGCTCCTAGAACTTCACGAATTCACTCTATCTTTCCTACTGAGTCTGTTTCTTCTCCCTCAAACGCTTCTGTTTTGATTCACCATGTTTCTACACCATTTCCATATCAACTTTATTAGTCTTTCTTGGAGAATTCCAATTCCGTGATCAACATGATTTGGTTAATTTCCAAGCTAGGTTGCATGACCATGCAACCCACCAAGCAACCCACCCCACCAGTCTGTTTGCTAGCAAGACCTAACCTAGAATTCACCCAGTCAACCACAACATCAGCTTCTTCCACAACATCCTCCATCACATCATCGATGGCCTAGTTGGAGTTGGAGGCCCACACTCTCATAGTCATTAACCTGACTCGGGATATCCATCGCATACCCTATAGTTATGTCACAAAAATGTGTGCAAAAGTTACATGATTGGATAGGGTGTACAAGCCTCTAATCCTAGCACCCAAATCAAACTGCCCAGTAGCCTTACCATAACAGCTAGAGAGCCAACTCCCTAAGTCAACCATAGAAGAAATTCCACCAAAGTCCACTACCACTAAAAAAAGAAGACAAGCCAATAGCTAACATAACATCTTAGTTGAAGAAGGTCAAGGCTGATATATGGATTTGGGACCTAATTCATACGTCCATTGAGCACAGAGAGGCTTTTCTTAGAGTCTTTCAAAATGCCCATGTCTCTCCTACTATTGAACCCACAACCTTGGAAAGCATGGTGGGCATGATCACAACATCATAGGTCATTTCCTTCTCCAACCTGGAGTTACCCTCAACGGGGACAAACCACAATCATCTCCTTTTCATCACGGTATAGTATGAAGGTTTCCGCATTCCACTTACACTGGTTGATAATGACATAGGCCTTAATGTTTGCCCCTTGCGAACCGCACGCCAGCTTGGATTCCAGTTTGAAGACATTACTCCAGTGGTAAAAGGAATAAAGGCATTCAACAATACTCATCATGATGCATTGGGCATTTTGGTTATCCCCTTGGTAGTTGGACTAGCTTAGTTCGACGTAGACTTCTATGTTGTTAATCTCGAGCCTTCATTCAATCATCTGCTTGGGTGCCCTTGGCTCCACAATCATCAAGTGATCCCCTCAACTCTTCACCATATGATCAAGTTCCACTAGGACAATGATGTTGTTGTTGTAATGGCGGAAACATTTGAGAAGGAAAGAGTTGAAGTTGTTTTGTCTGTCTCTCCCCAAACCGTCCACTTTAATCCAAAGCCTTTTGATGTTCTCTTCCATGTCAACAGCTTCGATCTAGTTAATTTCATTCCCATCCTCAAGGCCATCCACCTAGCCGTTCATGGTAAACCTTTTGCGATGATTGAGAACCTCTATCGTAGATGGGGGTATGAAAATGGAACACCTCTTGAGTGGTACGTCCAAGGGATCGTCGAGCCCATCATAGTAGAAGAAAGAAGAGAGTTTGAAGGACTCAGCTATGAGTGGCAACCTCTCTATGGATTCCAGCACAATTGTAACTCCAAGAAGCTCTTTATTCCATGAGATTTGTCTAACTTTGTCAGTGTAGGCTTCTTGGATCCCAACCAGAGTCATATTGTTGCAGAGACCATACTACTGCAGCATGAGTTAGTCAGTGGACCTGAATGGGTTTGCATAAAAGACTATTATTCAAAGGAAGATCACTTAAATGAAGAACACTCAGAGAAGGTAGTCTAGAAACCTTTAGCTCCGACAGGGTCAGTTAGACTTGCATTGCCATCTACATATTCGACTGAAGATTGCTCTACAACTTTCTTCACAACTTTAATAGTAGCAGTTCCATTTGCAGCCCTACTAGCCTCTCAGTCAGTAGACACAGAACTTTTCAGTCAGTATACAACCCAAACAACACCACCTACAGGGACATTCGTGGGGTCAATAGTTTCCACACCACCATCAGCTTTGCTAGAGGTGTAGTTAGTCATGTTAACCACTACCAAAGCTCAACTAGCATCTCCAACAGCGTTAGTGGTACCTGTAGCTCATTATCCATCTACCTCAACAAGTCTGATTTCATTATCACCCACATAGCACAATTTGCAAGTCAACAATTGTAGACACCCCATATGCTTGCAGTGGGACCTTAAACCCTAAAACTAACCTAAATCAAATTCAAAATTCAAAAACCTAACTCAAAACCCTAAAGTTAGCTTTAAACCCAAATCCAAACCCTAAACCCTAGGTTAAACCCTAAACCAAATTCAGAACCCTAATCCAAACCCTAAACCCTAGGTTAAACCCTAAGTCAAATCCAAAGTCAAACCCTAAACCATAAGTCAAACCTCAAACCCTAATTTCAAACCCTAACAACCTAACCACTTCCCACCTCCATCATAACCACCTATAACAACCTCTAACCCCCTAAACAAACCCTAACTACTTCCCACCTTTATCATAGCCACCTATAACAATCTCTAACCACCTAAAAAAATCCTAGTTACTTCCCACCTTCATTATAACAACTTCCAATAGCCTCTAACTAACCACAACAACCCATAACAACCATGGCAAGCCTGTAAATACACCCCCATTTGCAAGAGAAGAAAGGGGGGAAAAGGAGAGGAAAAGGTTGGAAAATTGGAGAGGAGAGCCCCTAAAGCTTTTTCCTCTCAACCAGAGCAACCAGAGAGGTCTAGGAGCAAAGAGGATGCTCGGGGAGGAGAAAAATATGAGTTTCAAGCCATCTATGGCAAGCTCCGGCCACCTCCGGCAAGTTCCGACGGCCAACACCTCTGTCCTTTCATGTATGTCCTCCACTGACCTTAATTTACTCCAGACATAGTTTCCTAGATCTCCTTCTTCCTTTTCCAGTCGATTCTAGTTGAGCCAGAGGCTTTCCCTGGCTGGAACTGGAGTTTCAGGCCTCACCGGAGCTATTCTCCGGCGACATAGGTGGGGGCACGAATCCAATGATCGATTCGTGCCCCAACCAGCTCAATCCTCATTCCCATGGTCCCTTTTTCTTCTCCGACTCCTAGTGTGCCGTTTCAACACTTCCCTAAGCCTTTAGTAACTCGTCGTTAGAGTCACGAGTCATTGTCGTCGCCAGGGAAGACGACTGGTAATGACGACGGATCGCGTGCCTCTAGCTTCGCCGTGCCTCTCCAAGCCTCCAAGAACATTCCACGGCACACCCCTAACACTTCGGAGTCATCAGAGTTGAGCCTCGTGCCCTGAATCAATCCCACAACCATGCTCACCGGAGAAGACGACGGCGACAGCAGTTGGAACCCAACATCGCGTGATCTTCCTCCATTTTGGCCTCTAAAGGAAGGGGAATGCTCCACACATCATCCTCATGCTTCTAGGAGCCTCGAGTTGTAGCACCATGGCCTCCAGGTCCCCCATCTTCCACGACGTCGTCGCCGGAGTGGCGTCGACAGCGAGGGGGCTGAGGGGCCAGTTCCGATCGTTACCTCCAAGATCCAAACTGATGGATCTTCCCCTCTTCTTCTTCCCTTGCTCCAAGTAGAGCTTGATGCATCATCAGGCATCAAGATGCCCAGGAAGGGCATCCTAGGCGGTCGGTGGCGGCGAAGTTCCGACACCGGCGGCTGTCGTTTCTTTTTTCTTTTAAAAAGTTAAAAATAAGTATTATTTTGAACAAACTTCTGAACTTTTCTTTTATTACACAAAGGTCCCTCTTTTCTTACAAATTGGTCCATTTTCTTACACTTAGGTCCCTGCACTTTATTTTTTAAAAAATCCTTTTAATAATTTTTGTTCTGAAATATTACATAGGAACCGCTAAAAGTTCTTGTTAATGTTTTTCATGCTTTAAAATTTGACATAAACCCTTTGAGTTTCTTTTCATGCATTTAAGTCCAGCATTTTTGCATTTAAAACCCTAAGCTTTATTAAAACTGTTCTGAATGTATATTTTTCAAACATAATTGCAAATTAAACCCTGGGAATTTAATTATATACTCTGATGTGTTCAAAATTGCATTTTAGCCCTTGAATTTTACTAATTTCTCACTGAATGCATGTTTGCTAGGGTAAATTTGCATGTTAGTCCCTAAAACTTCTTGTTTTCAAGCGTGAACTCTTTTTCTTGCACTTTTGACCTTGAATTTCTTCAGAATTGCATTAAATACATGTTTTAATGGCAAAATTACATATTGACCCCTAGGGATCTTGAATTTGACAAAAAATGCACAGTTTTGCACATTTCACCCCAGATTTCTTCAAAATTACATAAAATGTGTTTTCTTAGGTATTTTTGATGATTTAGCCATAGAATTTCAATTTTCATTCTAGATTTGGGAATTTTTCACAAAAGCTCCTGGAGTTTACATTTTTACACTCACATTTGCATTTTGTACAATTTGTTGCTATTTTTCATGCATATTTTCTCGTGTCTTCTTCCTTGCATCGTGCATGCATTTCTAACCCATTTCAAACTTGTTTTTCCCATTGTTTCCTGAATTTCTTTCGACTTTCATGGTTTTTGATTTGATTTGGTTTTCCATCGCTCAAAGGCATACATTAATAGTGTAACGGCCTGAACCAGGGCACGCCAACAACATTGGCTGGTAACTGGTTAAAACCATAATTCTTTTTCATTTCTAGGATTATAGGACCATTCATAAGTCTAATCCTAGCCAAACCACATTTCTTTTCATTTCTCAAATCACATTCTTTTTCTTATACATTTCCACTTTTCTTTACTGATGTTATCTTGATCAGTAGGCGAGGACATCTTTTCCCCAACCTCCATGCATTGCCGTGGTGAAATTCCTTGTGTGGGATGCCACTGCCCTGCCCAATTAGCCTCAATCTTTTTCATATATGCACGGGGATACGTTTTTTTCTGACTCCCCATCGGTGACCTGAACAACTAGGTACAACAACCCAGGCTCAGCCAACACCGTCAGTGACCCAAACAACTAGGTTCAATAACCCAGGCTCAACCGACACCGTCACAAGCTTAGTGATCCGAACAACTAGGTTCAATGACCCAGGCTCAGCCTACACCATCTCAAGCTCGGCAACCACAGTAGTGTCTAGCAACTGGTTTCATTGAAGCCTCATACTCCTACCGCGTTGTCGACACCATCCCCCGTGGTTCCTTAACACATTATTAGTGTTTCATTTTCAAAACTCTTCAAATTTTGCTTTCAAAACTATTTTCATTTCATTCTTTTTCATTCTTGGAATCTGTTTTCCATGCAACACCTAACCCTCCATTAGGGTCCCAACTCAATTCATTTAAAATCATGCTTTAAAAATGCACAAATTGGGACTCATGCCCAAAACCACACACAATCAACCATTTTATTCATTTATAGGGTCTAAAACCCAAAATCATGCCCAAATCTACTTATTTGGGTTCCACATTCCTCCATGCCTTCTACATGGGGAAAACATCATTAAAACATGCTTTACATACTCTTAAAACCATTTATCCTTCATTTATATTCACATTTATGCATAATAGGGTCAGGGCAAAATCGACAGATCGAATTTTATGTTCGGTATACCGAAATCTCCTGATTCGTTATACCGAACTTATTCGGTATATAGAAACCCCCTTGTTTCGGTCGACCAGAAGATTTCGGAAAATCAAAACTAGGGATCCTGGCTTAATCTGTCAGGATTTCGGCATACCGAATTCCCCACAGATAGGGTACATCCCTGTTTCGATCGACGAAATCGTCGGAAGTGGGAGCCTCGATCGGACCTCCCAAACACACATCACAAAATACCAATAAATCATGGGGTGTAGACCCTTGAGTGTACTTCAAAACCCTCCAACCATTCCTCAATCCATTAACTATGTGATTCACACGAAAATCACAAAGGGGAGGAGCCTAGTTTAACCTACTGTAGCTTACATCCCAAATCTCGTTTAATCCTATAAAATTTTCATCCTAACCACATGATTTCTATGTTTTCATGCATTTTAACTCATTCTCATCAATTTCCCTATTTTTCTACGATTTTACATGCATTTTCATGCATTTACCCATTCACTCAAGCCATAAAAGAAATGAGGAGGGATAGGAGGGGGGGTCATGTACCTGGCTCAGCCTTTCAGTGACCCTCTTGCACATTTGCAAGCCTCCTTGGGCCCTAGCGATCCTCAGCCTCCAGCATACGCTCCTTCTTCCTCTTCCTTTTCTTCCCAGCTTGTCTCCCTCTTCACAGCCTCCACCTCCACTCAATCTCCTCTCCTCTTTATCTCCTCCTCCTCCTCCCACATGACGTCGGCCATCCATCCCGTCAGAGGGGACGGGGAAGCACAGGTTGGTGTCGTTGGTGGCACGGGTGTGGGTGGGGGGGGGGGGGGGGG